>PVHY01006494.1:0-74153 GCA_004024945.1 Uropsilus gracilis | reverse complement strand
GTTGATGTTCAGTTGTTGGTTGTTTGGCCCATTGTTCTCTTCTGATATCTGGTAAATGTGGTTTTGTTTTGTTTTTTGTTTTTTTTACCCCAGGGCTTTCCCACTTCACTAACATTTGTTAACTATCCTGATCTTTTGTGTTCTTCACCTCCCCCACCTTCTTCCCCCTCCTCCTCTCTTGCTCCATGGTTCAGTCCCATTGGTTGTTTTCACTTTTTCTTATTCGTTTGTTTGTTTTTCCCTATATCCATCATATAAGTTAGACCATCCTATACTTCTCTTTTTCATTTTGACTTATTTCTGCTAATATGAATCTTTCTAGTTCCATCCAGGTTGCTGCAAATGACATGTGTTTGTCCTCCTTGATGGATGCGTAGTATTCCATTGTGTATATGTATCAAATTTTTTTTTTAGCCAATCATCTGTTTGGGGGCATTTGGTTTGTTTCCAATTCTTTGCAACTGTAAACAGGGCTGCAATGAACATGCACGTACATGTGTCCTTTTGAATTAATGTTTTCATGTCCTCTGGGTAGATTCCTAGTAGTGGGATTGCTGGGTCGAATGGTAAGTCCACTTTCAATTGTTTGAGGGTCCGCTACACAGTCTTCCATAGTGGCTGGACCAGTTTGCACTCCCACCAGCAGTGTAAGAGAGTTCCTTTTTCTCCACATCCGCGCCAACATTTGTTGTTGTCTGTTTTATTTATGTGGGTCATTCTTACTGGTGTAAGATGGTATCTCAGTGTGGTTTTAATTTGCATTTCCCTGATTATTAGTGATGTGGAGCATTTTTTCATATGCCTACTAGCCATCTGTATCTCCAGGAGTAGATAAAGTTTTAAGCCTTCCTTGGCTCTGACTTCTAGTATTCATCTCTCCAGATTTCAGAACATGTGTGTGCTTCTCTTTGAGATCTTTCCTAAGTCCTTGCTCAATAAAAAGTGAATGGCTAATAACACAAAGCATAACAGATGAAGTCATACATTATTCTTCATATTATATGAGGTAACAAAACACTCTCGGCTGCCCGTGGAAACTTTCCAGTTCCCTGGCTACTAGTTTGCTCCTTATAATACTTCAAAATTGCCTCAAGATTAAGATATGGGTCTCATTTTAACTCCTAAGCATTCAAATATGAAAGCAGTATAACCCTTTGTGTGAACATGTTAAATGTCTTCAGGATGCTGTTATAACTTCAAGCTCCTCCAAGTTGAGCCCACTTAGAAGTAACAGCTTCTAGTCTTCCCACTAGTACCAATATACCCCAAAAGGGTCTGTGTAGGAAATGGAAGAACAATATCTTTACGTGCAGGACAAATACTACTCTTCCTGTGTATCAGAGAATTTGCTAGACCTCCTGGGAGAAAACAGCTAAAGGAATTTTGACCCTACTGCATGCTGTCTTTTTATCTACCTGGAATTGAATTCTATTTTTTTTTTTTTTTTGCAGTAGGATCCCTTTTTTCTAATGTACATATTTTCTGATGTATGTTTTTTTACTTCGTTATATACTCGGAAGTTTTCCCACCCCCATGTCACCCATAAACCTGCATCCTGATCTCATACTCATCCCTCCCCTGATTTCCCCCTCCTTCCCTCCCTTTCCCTTGCTGTGTGTTTTTAGTCCTGAAGTCAGTTTGTTAGTTTTAATTTTTCCTTGTCCTTTTGTTTGTTTTCCCTGTATCCCACATATAAGTGAGAACATATGGTGCTGGGATTCCTTTTTCCTTTCTGTTGAGCATCTTTATTCTATTTACTTTTCCCCACAGCCATCCCTACATTTTCTTGTCCCTTTCCTTCTGCACTTCCTTTTAACCTCAGAGCCTTCATTGAGGTTCACTGGTTTTTGAAAGTGTTTTAAGTTATGGAATCATCTATCCTGTAATACAAATACAGGTATTTGTTTTTATCTTTCTGACTTGCTTTACTATATATAATACTCCAAACTCCCTCCATGTGTTGAAAATAGTGCATTACATCTTTTCTTATGACTGAGTAGTATTCACAGTGTGGTCAGGTCATGTTTTCTTGATAAACTTGTATGTTTATGGCATTTAGGTTGCTTCTGTGTGCTTGATATTGTAAATAATGCAGTTATGAATCTTCAGAACACATGAGGTTTTACATTGATGGTTCTCATGGTTTATATTTGGAAAGATGCCCAAGAATGTTAGTACTGAGATATCCAGTACTTCCATTTTTACAGACTTTTAAGGTATATCTGGATCATTTTCCAAAATGACTTTACCAGTTTGCATCCCCACCAACAGTGTAATAATGGTTCCTCTTCCTCCACATCCTCTCCAGCACTTGTTGTTGAGGGCCTTTTTAATAAAAGTGCCAGTCTCATGAATGTGAGATTACATTACACTGTGGTTTTTAACCTACATCCTACAACCTCTGTTACTGGAAGCAAAAATGAAGATTTTTTTCCCTACCTCTGTTGGCCTTCTGAAACTCCTTTTTGGTGACTTATCTGTTCAGATCTACTACCTGTTTATTTTTCATTTATTTACTTATTTGTTTTTAGAGACCAGGTTTTGCTATGTTGCCCGGGGTAGTCCCGAACCTGTGGACTCAAGTGATCCCTAACCTCAGCCTCCCAGGTAGCTGGGATTACAGGTGTGTGCCACCAAATCCGGCTATTTTTTGAGACTAGGTCTTGCTATGTTGCCTGGGATAGTCTCAAACCTGTGGACTCAAGTGATTCCTAGCCTCTGCCTCCCAAGTAGCTGGGATTACAGGCGCATGCACCCGGCCTCTACTACTGAAACAGGGTATAATGAAGACTTTCTGTCTTTACTTAACTGGATACAGCTATTTGCCTGCTTCTCTCTACAAAGCAGGCTACACACTCTTCATTAGCATTTTCACTGATCACCTTTACCATTGATATGCAAAAGCCAGCCAACTGCTCTCTGCTTTCAGCTCTAAAAACTGCAGAAAAGAAAAACTTTAATACACAGTTTAAACTTTCCACTCGTGGGTCCTTACCACCATCCCCAGCCTTTTCAACCAAAATATTAAGCCAATGCAAGACAATCAGTGCAGTGCAGACTAATTTATTTCTAACAAAGTGATTTTTAATTATCCCATTAACTACAAAAGAAACATGTAAGACTCAGAATACTTTAACATTGTCTAAACCCTTTCTCAGTATTGTCCAAAGTCCTTTTCCAGATTGCTCCAAAATCCTCAGTCTCTCAGTCCTAATCGTCTCACCAATGTCCAGACAGAGTCCATCTCCAGACGCTTGAAGACTTGTTCCTTTGAATGCTCCTCGTTGTCTTCCACGCTGTCTTCTCCTTGTCACCTTTAGGTAGCAGGAACTCCATGGTGCCAAACCAGCAAAGTTTACTTTCTTCTCAGACCTAACTTTTGTACGGCCTCTTTCAGACACAAATTAAACTCAGCAAAGCAAACTCCAACACGGAGTTCAAATCTGCAAACTCCTTAACTGCTTTTAGCACACATGCTGCCAGCCTGGGCCAGCCGAGGGTTGAAGGCCCTCAGTGGCCACGTGGCCAAGCTCACATGACTCACATCTTTACAAGATGGCTAATTCCCATCTCTCCTCTCTATCCTCTCTCCATATTGGAATCCCAATCAAATTAAATCGAATCCTTCTCTTTGTTTGCACACCCTTTTTATATCCTGATTTACAAGATGGCTAATTCCCATCTCTCCTCTCTATCCTCTCTCCATATTGGAATCCCAATCAAATTAAATCGAATCCTTCTCTTTGTTTGCACACCCTTTTTATATCCTGATTTCCCGCCTTCCAGGAAATCTGTTACACTTCTTTCTTCCCCCTGCATCCCCCTGAAGGAAAATTCCAGCTAAGGTCATTCTCCCATTTTAACATTACCTGTCCTTAAAACCTGCAATCTTAAACAAGAGACAGTGGGGGGGTGGGGGGGCACACCCTATCACTACCTGTTTATTACCTACTGGGTTGTTTCTTTTTTACTGTCAAATTGTATAAGATTTTTTATTAATTTTTAACAGAGCTTGGGTACTACTCCTTTAACAGTTATACACTGCATGACTACTTTCTTTTACTCGATAAGGTGTCTATTTTTTTTGTACAGTATATAAGCTATTTAACTTGAGATAATGAATTTTTTTTAATAACCACACTTCCCACCCAGAGTGAACTTCTGTCAAGCTCTAAGGTGCACAGCTTAAGATTTCACAACAGTGTAGAGGAAGAGGGAAGAATACCTGGGCTCCATCCTGGACTATCTCCTAATCACCAGCTTAGTTGTGATAGTAAATGAAACCACTAACTAATCTTTAGATACAGCTCTGAGGCAATTTGCCCTGGTTCTCAAGGAAAACTGTAAGCTCTGAAAACCTTGCTGAAGTCAGTAAACCCCAATGGGGAACAAACCATCAACTGATGTTGAGCAACAGAAATAGTTGGGTCAACATCAGAATCAACTGTAGCCTGGCACTGTGACCTTGGCAGCTGATAATCATGATGGCAGATGCCCATATGATTATGCCTTGACTCCCAATTCAAGGAATGTCAGCAAGTGTTCAAGGAGAACCAGCACTAGGGCCTGAATATTCAAGCTTTTGACAATTCCATTCTCCTTGTCAGTGAAGGGCTGCTATACTTATGAGATGCAAAGTAGCCAGTGAGAAGATATGGGTGAAACTAACAGGCTATTGAGGTTCTCTCCTCTGCTACCTCCAGGGGAGGTACTCAGGTTAGTGTTGATGGCATCTTGCCTTTCCTGGAAAAGATCCAAAGAGTTCCTGGCTGAGACTGTGAGACTCATGATTTTTGGGTAATTAGAGAAGGACTCTGCTGAGTAGTTTTCTGCTCTTTGTGACATCATTTGGGGTCACCCAGTGGTATTCAGGTGATGCCTCATATGGTTTAAAGGGTCCAAAAATCTTACTCACATTCTAGTGCTTTAGAAGGTAAGTTCTGGAAGGTGGGCCTTAGCCAGATTCTTAGATGGCTTGGATTCTTTTTACATTTGGACTCTTTATGGTCTGTCCACATGGCCCTTTCAGCAAGGTAGAAAACTTAGATAATGGGTTGGGAATACAAACAGGAAGAGTACTAAAAGACTGAGAAGAATCTTCAGTCTTAAAGTGACCAGATTCTATTGGTCAAGGTAAAACAAAGTCAACCCACTACAAATGCAAGGGAAGGGAGTTAGATTCCTCCTCTTAATGTGTGTACAGGCAGCACGAATGTGTAGAGAAAAATTGGTGCTGGCCCTCTTTGGAAACTATCTCAAGCCATCTTTACCCAGCTCAACTCATACTCCTTCCTCATGCAAACTGCAATCATCTCTTGCATTGATTTCCTACTGCTGCATTACAAAGTACTATAAATCTAGCAGCTGAAAATGATACCTCACAACTTCTGTAGGTCATCAGTCTGCATGTAACCTAACTGCATCCTTTCTTTGTTCCAGGTCTCAAATGTCTATGGACAAGGTGTCAGTTAGGCTGTGTTTTCATCTGGAGGTTTGACAGGGGAGCTTCAGCCTAGGACTATGAAAGAAAAAATACAGAACTGTGCAAAAGCAACTGAGAACCCTGATATAATGAGCAGCGATAGTAATCAATCCTAGAACTTCTTGCCTCCAGACCTCTTATTATGAGAGATAGTAACTTTAAAAGTTTTTAAACCACTGTATTTATTTATTTATTTGTTTGTTTGTTTGTTTGTTTAGACTAGGTCTTGCTGTTTTTGCCCGTGGAACCGCAGGCTCTCGTTGCCCAGGGTTCCACAGACTCAAGCAATCCCCAGCCTCAGCTTCCCAGGTAGTTGGGATTACAGGCGTGCGCCACCATGCCCAGCTATTTTTTTGGAACTAGGTCTTGCTACGGGCCCCAGGCGGGACTCGAACCGTGATCCCTAGCCCCGGCTGCTTCATAGGCTGAAGCTTACAGGCACAAGCCACCGTGCCAGGCCTTTTTAAATCACTTTAAATGGATATTCTGTTATTTGCAACACAATGCATTCTTCTTGATACATATCTCAGACCATCACCCGGTGGAGAAAAAAGCTGGCAACCACAGATCATGAATGGCTACTAAGGGCATTTAATCACCTGACACTTGCAGCGAAAATTGAGCCACTAGAGCAGATTGGTTGACAATCCACTCTTTTAACTATCTTCCCTAAGGCCAGATGTCCAGTGAAAACATTTGTGGTTTTGTTCTTGGTAATTTTTTAACCTATCTAACATGAAATATTCTCCTTTATCTAAGTCTGGCTTCATGTTGGAAAACAGATTATATTCACTATAACACTGTTTTAGGAAATGAGCTAGAAGTATCAAAAATATCAAAAACTAATATTGCCTCCATCTGTTGGAAAAATTACTGCTAGGATTAGAATCAAGTGACCTCTGTGAGGCAGTATACTCACCCTTAGGCAGCCTTAACAAAGGACCACACACTTGGGTGACTTAGACCAAATGTACTCTCTCATGGTTCCTGAGGTTAGAAGTCTAAGATCAAAATATCAGCAGTGTCATGCTCTCCCCAAAGACTTTAGGGGAGGGTCTTCCCTTGCCTCTTATAGCTTCTCATAGTTACCATTAATCTGGGGGCTGTCTTGGACATGTATGATTCTATCTTGGTTTCATCA
Source organism: Uropsilus gracilis (assembly GCA_004024945.1). Taxonomy (NCBI): domain Eukaryota; kingdom Metazoa; phylum Chordata; class Mammalia; order Eulipotyphla; family Talpidae; genus Uropsilus; species Uropsilus gracilis. Next base: position 67,530 of record PVHY01006494.1, on the reverse strand, counting down.
TCACATGGCATCCTTGCTATGTGTCTATCCAAAATGCCTTATTTTCACAAGAGCACCAGTCCTACTGGATTTACAACCTATCCTACTTTAGTTTGACCTCATCTCAACTTGCTGTCATCTGCAGAGACCCTGTTTCCAAACAAGATCAGATTCATCAGAATCTGGGGTCAAGACTTGAACATAGCTTTGAGGGTAGGGGTGGGAGACAATGTAACCAACCTACGAAAGACAGTAATAAAAAGTCTAGTAAAGGACTGATGTGATAGTGAATATCATCCTTAACTGGAAGCATGTGTTGGTAGCACACAAAAGAAGAGCTAAGGTGGATTTGAGGAGGCCAGATTTTAACAAAGGATTGGATGAGAAGAAAGTATTTCCCAAACTGGGTAACTTGTCCTAAGGAAATGGAATTCTCTGGGTCACTGGGGACATCATATGGGACAGAGTAATTGTGTGATTTGTCCAACCGTTAACACTTAGCAGGCTTACAGTGGATATACTGTTTTATTATGTACGGCAACTTTAAAAGATAAGCCATATCTCCATTTTTTAGAAGAGGAAGTTAGAGCCTAAGTACCTAAGTTAATTGCTTAAAGTTTACTTAGCAAATAAATTGGCAGGGTCAGAAGTAAAATTCAACTCCAACGGACAAGTCCATTCTCCCCATTTACAAAATAAATCTTTTGTTAAGTCAACAAATGGCTTTCCAGGCTGACCACATGCCGGATGCGGAACTAAGAGGGCCTGCTGTCTTTCACACTGGTAATCACAATTTACTTTTCCACTTAAGCGCATTGAACACCTGGCTCTCCAAACTGTCACCCAAGCTGAATGTTCCATCTGCAATTTTTCATAATCTGATTGTATCTTCTTTGAATTTGCATGTTCTTGTTTATCAGTAAAGTTAGGCACCTTTTCAAAAAATTATTTTACCTTTTATTAAATTTTTTCTAACTGGTCTCATCATTCATTTTATCCATTTTCCATCATTGTCTAGACTATATCGTTGAAGCTATTGAACTGTGATGAATATTAAAACTATTATTTCCTATGTTCCACATCATTTCTATATTTTTACTAACTTACCAGAAAGCAATTCCTCACAGCAAAATTAGAGCAACATTCCTCCCAATCTTCCTTATATATTTATGCAAAATGTAATAAAATGTGTTTCTCAAATAATCAGTGACTTCAAAGTCATCTGTTGAGTAGCCTATTTTTCCTTTATTGTATACTAAGTTACATATTGTATTTAAATTGGATATCAGCCATTTCTATTCATTAATTATCTGTTCTTTTTCCACACTAAATTCTTTCAATCAATGGCTTTATCAAAAGCTATTTGTTATCAAATTTATCTCTTCACAATTCTGTTTTCAATTTGGCTTTTCTACTTTTCAGTTTCTGGTATTTTGAAAAATACCGGTATTTTGAAAAATACCAGTCATCTTGTCAAATTCCTTCTACCAAGATTTTCTTGGGCAGAGTAATATTAAATGCATAGAATGAATATAAAGTATCTATATCTTTATAGAATTGTTTCCTAAAATGTTAATTTAATGTTATTCATTTTTGTTGCCTACCTCAAATCTTTTCTAAGTTCCTGCAAGACAATATAATTTATTATGATTTTGAAATCAGGTGAGAAAATAAACAAAATGGGGTGTTTAACCAAAGTTACAAAGGGGAGCAAGCTGGCCCTTTAAAGCCAGCCACACGCCAGATTCTTCCCAGCCCATGCATGCAGTCCATGCAAGACCACATAATCTTTAAGAGGGAGGCAAAAATGAATTTGCTTATTAAAAGACAAATTGGATAGAGTCACTAAGAGGTACAAGGAGACCCCTTTGGTAATCTTATCATACAGTCCAGTCTCTAGTCCAAAGAGCACAAGACTGCAGCATCCATGTGTATCCACAAAATGGCAGCTGTCTACCTTAAGCCAAATGAAGGAGTTAAAATGGTGCCACCACTCCTTCAAAGACATAACTCTACTAACTCCATTCCAGAAGAAGCCAAGATGGTGTTGTGGCAAGATGGAGTCATAGATCCTTCTCCAAAAGGCACAGCTCCAGCATTTTTTCAGCTCCAATTCCAAAGTGGCCCAGCATCAGCAAAACTCACTTGATACAGCAACACAACAAGCACTTCAGATGTCACACGTTGGAAATGGCAACACAGCAAACTCTCTTCAATTATTCCAGAAGACTTGCAAACTTTGCAGTTTCAAATTAAACCAAGTTTTCAAGAACCACGTTTCCAAGACAGCTCACACAGTTATCAGATCACAAGTTTCTCCAACATGCTTCCCCAGGCTCCTCACTGGCCTGGGCTGGGGATGGACGCCCACAGCTTGGCTTCCTTCCCAGCCCTGCTGCCCCACATGGCAGTAGCAGCTCTGAGGTCTCCAGCCTCCTTGCTGCTCCTTTCCGCACCTTCCTTCCCCATTCTGTTCTCTCTATTCTGTCTTCTGTCTCTTTCTATCTCTTTTCCTCTATCCTCTCCTTAATCTTTTAATCCTCTTTTCTAGTGAGACAAGACTTAACTTCCCTTCTCCAAGTCTCCACCCACCAGGACACAATGGCTGCCATTCCAATACAGTACCACTAGTACTGGGGGCCACAGACCCCTAAGAATTTTAGTTTTCCTAATAGATCTTAATTGACTGTTACTAGAAAAAAATCAACTATGAAATCATCTATTCCTAAATCATGATTTTTTTCTTCACTTTATAGGAAGTGAAGAAACCTGCTCTTGCTCACATATACATAAGTAGATGAAAATAGGAGTAAATGCCCAGGGATCTGGAAAGGGGGGTAGTTGACATTTTCTGCACTAATACTTCCATAGCTCTTGATGCAGCAAAGACAAAAACCTACCAGACTAAGACAGTTTTTTTGACTGAGTGCTTTGGTCAAGGGGACTTGTCTTCTTGTCAGGCAGGTAAAGAAGTCCAGAGGTACAAGCACCTGCCATTTCATTACTCTTTTAAAAAGTTGGTTATGTGCAGGCAGAATAAAGGAGCAAGCAGATTCTCCACTAGTGACTAAGGAACCAGTATGCCTTGGTGAGTATGAAGGCAATGGAAGTACATGAGGCTCTTCAACTATCTGGATTTGGGATTCTAGAAATCTTTATGTAGACAATCTGATTACAAAGGAGAAGGACGCATCCCAGGCCTGCTTGGAGCCTGTGAATGGCACAAAGCATAGAACTGGATCTGCTAGGAGGGTGTGGCTCTCAGATCTATAAGAACATGGTGGTAAGTGAACTCAGAATACCATGGGAATTTCTAGGTTGTACCCTTTCCCTACTGGAAGCTGGGGTTGGTGGGACCCATCCATCAGGGTATGATGGAGCACTTACTATGATGGTGATGGTGAGCAAAACCACTTCTGAGGAGGAGATTTGGTGCAAGCCTAGCAGTGGGAAACAGATCCCTGCTTACTGAACTGTCATCCTAGAAGCAAACTTTTTTCCTGAAGGCAACAGGAACACAGACTCTAGGATACTGGCAGATATCCAATATTTTAGGGAGAAGGTTTTGGGTGAGACTAGGGACATAAGGGCCATAGGATTCACCAGAGGCAGCATGGAGAATAGGAAGGGGGGTGTTTATTGAAATATCCTACTAAAAGCCAAAGTAGGTGAGATAGGAGAGTTCTTTGCATGAAGGAGGATTTGAGGCTCTTTCACAATGTTTCCCCTTATCTATTCCAGCCTTCCAAACTGGTCTACTGCACTAGGAGTGGAGGCTTAGTTTTTAACCTTAGTAAATAATACTGTTAAGGGGACTGGGGCCCCCAGTACTGGTGGTGCTGCATTAAAATAACAGCAATTGTTCATTGGTGGGTAGAGACTTGGAGAACGGAAGCCACACCGTCTCATGATAGGATTAGTATTAGGGGATTTAAGGAGGAGAGAATACAGAGAACAAAGAAGGAAGGGGAGGCGAGCAGAGGAGGATCAGGGAGGCTGGAGGTCTCAGCGCTGCCACTGCCATGTGGGGCAGCAGGGCTGGGAAGGAAGCCAAGCTGTGGGCTTCCATCCCCAGCCCAGGCCAGTGAGGAGCCTGGGGAAGCATGTTGGAGAAACTTGTGATCTGATAACTGTGTGAGCTGTCTTGGAAACATGGTACTTGAAAACTTCGTTTAATTTGAAACTGCAAAGTTTGCAAGTCTTCTGGAGTAGTTAAAGAGAGTTTGCTGTGTTGCCAGTTCCAACGTGTGACATCTGAAGTGCTTGTTGTGTTGCTGTATCAAGTGAGTTTTGCTGATGCTGGGCCACTTTGGAGCTGGAGCTTTAAAAATGCTGGAGTTGTGCCTTTTGGAGAAGAATTGAAGGTCCCATCCTGGTTTGAATCTCCAACCTTTAAGGAAAGATTGATGATGCCATCTTAGCTTCTTCTGGCATGGAATGAGTGGAGCTGTGTCTTTGAAGAAGGAGCGGTGGCGCATCTTTGCTCCTTCATCTGACTTATGGTGGGGCAGCCGCCATTTTTTGTGGATGCACATGACTGCTGCAGCCATGTACTCTTTGGACTAGAGACTGGACTGTGTGGTTCCCTTGTATCCCTCAGTGACTCTTGTCCAGTTTGTTTTTTAATAAGTAAATTTGTTTTTGCCTCCCTCTTAAAGATTATGTGGTCATGCTACTGCACGCAAAGGCTGGGAAGAACCTGGTGTGTGGCTGGTTTTGAAAGGCCAGCTGCTCCCTTTTGTGAGCTTGTTTAAGCACCCCGTTTTGCTTGTTTTTCCACCGGATTTTGAAACTCCAACATCCGCAATGTCCTATCTGCAGTACTCAGAAGGCAATTTCTGTTTGACTCAGTAATCAGAGGGAAAAGAACTACAGCATGGTGAAGAGAGGAGGATGAAGATAAGAAAAGGAAATAGCTGAGAGGAAGGTGATGGAGGTAAAAGAAGGTGGGAGAAGAGTGGAGACAAGAGCAGCTGTACCTGGGAGATTCCAGGCCCTTACCTCCCCAAACCTTGTAATTTCCTGTAGATAAAAGCTTGGGAGTTATCTTTTGTCTCTAGTCTCCAGTCCCTCCAGGACTATCAAGGTGAAATGGGTGTCTTGTTATTCACAGCAAACTTCTTTCCACCACAATTGGGTTTATGCAAATTAGGCAACTGAGACCCTGGTTTGTCAGTGAAACCAATCCAGCCAACCCTGATTTTTGGGGAGGAGAATGGAGCTGGATGCCTATCTCTGATGGCCAATGAATTCCATAATTAGGTCTCAATAATGAAGCCTCCATAAAAACTGGAAAGGGTGGGGAGAACTTCCAGGTGGTGGACAGGTGGAGAGACTGGGAGACCCACGGGCTTGAGAGGACATAGGGACTCTGTGTCCTACTGAGTACCTTATCTTAGGCATCGCTCCTGCCTTGGGGTTCCTGAGTTACACCCCATTTATAACAAGTCAGTAATTTAGTAAATTAAAGGTTTCTCTGAATTCTGTGAGGTTCTCTGGCAAATTAACTGAACCCAAGAAGGTAGTGGAATAACCTGTAGCTGGATGGTGAAAATCACAGGTAAAACCTGGATTTGCAGTTTGTGTCCTGATTAGAAAGTGTTCTTGGGGGACAGAACCCTTAACCTGAGGATTCTGATGCTCTATCTGTGGCCTTGGTGTCTGAATTCAGGCAGATCACAGAGCACACAGCTGGTGTCAAAGAACTGCTTCTTGGTGGTGTGAAGCTCTAGCCCAACCCTCACAGTGGAATTGGGTCCAGAACCATGTAGTCCAAGAATGGGTAGTGCAAGTTGTAAAAGGCTGCTGTTTTGTTTTTTTTTTCCTATCCCCTGGGTGGGGGGGGTCTTCACATAAAGGGCTAATTCATGGAGTGTAAAGGGAATGAGAATAAGTAAAAGGAAAAAGTTTTGAAGCATTTCTTCACAATAGCATACATTCCACACGGCTATGCTGGGAATTCCATTAAAACATGCAGTGTTTATATGAACTTCGGAATCCAGCATAAACCTTTGACTATTTAGAAAAAAGAAAACCATGAAATAGCAAAACGGAAAGAGTGAATTCAAAGTGAATGGAAACTCTTGGTCAATTAAAAACTTTCACACCTCCTTGTCTTTCTCTGCCTCTGGATTCAAAGTTCTGGGGCATGTAAACACCAGAAATTAGTATTTCTGGCAAAAGTCTTTTTTTGGGCTGTGCTAACTCAAACTATGGAGAAAGCCAAACAACTCTGAAATGACTGGTTTCTTGGAAGCCAGGCTGGGCACTCACTTCCTCGAACACGCCCAGAACACACTGACAGCATTTTTAATAAAGGCTTCTGAGGGAACCTTGCTGGGAACAGCAAGTTCTAATTAATGGGGACAGTTTAAAGAGTAATCCTTTTAGATTATGACATTCAAGGTCAAGGATGTTCTTGTTTCTTCTTCCTCATCTCTCTATGAGAGCCTCTTCTAGAGATTCCATTCAGTAGTCCTCTTTGCATAAAATTCAGACTAGTGACCAGAATTACAAAAATGAAATAGATTCAGAACAAAAACAAATACTCCTATGGAAAGTTTCAGAAAGTTGTTTTGTGAAGACTTTTTTTTTGCATCCTTTCAAGTTCAATAAAGCTTTGTGAAAAATACTGAGTAGTTTTCTTTGTCTTGAAGTCCAAAAAAGACAAAAGGGACATCAATTAAGCTTAGAACATGATTTTTAAAAAGTTTATTACTGCAGGCTCCGGGGTGAGGTGCACTGACCCCAGAGTGGGGAGTTAGTGAAGTCATGCGCAAGTGGAGTTGGAGTCTGCTTTTATAGGGGCAGGAACATGGGGAATGGGTTTTGCTGGTGTGATGGGCAAGGTCGGCAGATGCATAAGGTTCTTTGCTGGACGAGGTGGGTGAGGTTGAGTTTGGTGGGCGAGGTTGACAGCAGTTTCAGTTGTATCCTGAAAACTGAGGGTAAAATTTTGTGTTGGGATGGTGTCCTCAGAGAATTTATACAGCATCCTTCCTTAATCCTCTCAAGGGTAGAGGTTTCCAGTGCTCTTAATCTGACCTTTCACTTACATCTTTGTTAATATTTGGATAGTATTTGATTCCTTCCCTCTGGTGTAGTACCTGTAGTTCTCCCACCACACAGCACCCAAAACCCATCGCCAATGTCACTTGTTGGGTGAGAGACCAGTGCAGGAAGGCTAACCCTTAGTCCTTGGCAGAGACAAAGGTCACCATTACCTTGACCTTATGGTGAATTATATGGCACCTGCATGAATTTCAGTTCCCTCCTTTAACCCCAGATTTCCTGAAACTGCCTAACCCCCACCCCTTTTTTTTTATTTTCTGCCAGGGGGTGCCTTAGAGATGGAACAAGCATTTGGGACTCAGTTGCCCAAATTTGGGTCAAGTCGGTTTGGCTGGGATTTGCCCACAAAGCGATGCTAAATTTTGAGTTTCACTGGGACTCTGTTACTTAAATCTCTCAATCTCCTCCCCCCCATTAAAGATTTTCACACTGAGTCTGTTTTCTTTGCCTTTGTGCACACAGATGGACACACTCTTACAGAACATGTTCCTGGATACCCCTCTGTCATATCAAAAGTGGTTATGAAACTTTCCTGTTGCTTAAAAAGTCATGATATACAAAACTGGATCAAGTGCATTCCATTCTAAAGCAACTATGAAAGTCCGGTTGAGAGATACTAGATGAAGTCTTTAAAGATTCTCTAGGTTATGAAACTTTCCTGTTGCTTAAAAAGTCATGATATACAAAACTGGATCAAGTGCATTCCATTCTAAAGCAACTATGAAAGTCCGGTTGAGAGATACTAGATGAAGTCTTTAAAGATTCTCTAGGTGTTTCAATTTTTCAGCAAGCACAAATGGGGCCTCCAGGTGGGCCTGGACAGTCATCTAGGAGTAAAGCTAGGTGGGTATAAATGATTCTTTGCCCATTCTGCTACCCCGAACTTAGTCTTAAATGGTAGCATCTAGGAACAAGGCAGAACAAGCAAACAAAGCATTCAAAAGCAAGATATGGCTAATTCTAACAAGGCAAGTTGGAGATGAATCTGGAGGAAGTTTATGATCCTGTTTATTTGAGTTTTCTCTCTTTTCTTTGTAAGCCTTGCCAGGGGTTTGTCAATTGCATCTATTTTTTCAAAGAACCAGCTTTTGGTTTTGTTTATCTTCTTGATGGTCTTTTTGGTTTCTATTTCATTAATCTCTGCTTTCATTTTTGTTATTTCTTGTCTTCCACTGGGTTTTGGATTTTTTTGTTGCTCTTTTTCTAAGTTCTCAAGTTGGGAGATTAGAGTATTTCTTTGGGCTGTTTCAATTCATTTTGTTTGGGCCTGTATTACTATGAACTTTCCTCGTAGTACTGCTTTTGCTGCATCCCACACATTTTGGAATGTTGTATCATCATTGTCGTTTGCCTCCATGTAGGTTTTAATTTCTTCTTTGATTTCCTCTTTTACCCAGTAATCTTCCAGTAGCCTGTTGTTCAGTCTCCATGTAGTGCTTACTCCTTATTTTTTTTTTCATTATTGATTTCTAATTTGATGCCTTTATGATTGGAGAAAAAGCTTGGTATTATTTTAATTTTTGTGTATTTGTTCAGGTTTGTCTTGTGGCCTAATATAAGATCAATTTTAGAGAATGAACTGTGTGCACTTGAAAAAAAGTGTATTCTTTTCCTTGGGGGTGTAGTGTCCTGTATATATCTATTAAGTCCATTTGGTCTAGCTCTTCCTTTAAAGCTTTTGTTTCTTTGTGTAGTTGCTGTTTTGTTGATCTGTCTTTTATTGAGAGTGGCATGTTAAAATCTCCTATCACATATGTATTCTCAGCAATGTTTGATTTCAGTTCTACTAGTTGTTGTTTTATGAATTTTGGTGCTCCCTCATTAGGTATGTATATATTGATTATTGTTGTGTCTTTTTGGTGGATTGACCCTTTAACCATTATGTAGTGGCCATCTTTATCTTTTGTCACTTTTGGTAGTTTGAAGTCTGCTCTGTCTGATACAAGAATGGCAACTCCTGCTTTCTTGTGGGGACTGTTTGCTTGTAGTGTACTTTTCCAGTCCTGCACCTTCAGTCTATGCTTATCCTTAGCGATCAGAGGTATTTCTTGGAGGTAGCAGAATGTTGGGTTCTGTTTTCTGATCCAATATGCAACTCTTAGTCTTTTGATTACTGAGTTTAGACCATTGATGTTTAGTGTGATTATTGATATTTGTGATTCTAATGGTTTCCTGGTAGTCATTTGGGGTTTATTTTGTGTTTTTGTTTTTTGTATTTGTTCTTCTTATGGTTTTGATCTTGAGGTCTCCTGCAAAATTTCTTGGAGTGGCGGTTTAGTGGTAGCAAATTTCTGGAGACTTTGCTTGTTGGAGAAGGTTCTAATTTTTCCTTCATAGAGGAAGAACAGCTTTGCAGGGTAGAGTATTCTTGGCTGGCACATTTTGGGGGGGGAGTTTTTTGTAGATGTGACTCCATTCTCTCCTTGCCTGGAGTGTCTCTTCAGAAAAATCTGAGGTCAGTCTAATGGATTTTCCTTTGTAGGTTATCTTTTTCTTTTCTCTAGCCATACTCATTATTTTTTCCTTATCTTGGGTTCTTGGAAGTTTTACAATGATGTGTCTTGCTGTGGCTTTTCTTTCATTAAAGTAGTTAGGTGTCCTTTTGGCTTCCTGTATGTCTAATTTCATTTCTTTCTTCAGATTTGGGAAGTTCTCCTCTATTATTATATTGAAAAGCCTTTCAGTTCCCATAACTCTCTCCTCTCCTTCTGGGATTCCTATTAGTTTTGTTTCTTTTCTTTAAGGAATCTGACATATCTCTGAGCTTGTCTTCAGTCCTCCTACTTTGTTTCTCTCTCTCTTTTTCTTTCTTTGTCCTCTCTATTTCTGTATCCTCCAATGTGCTGTTTCATTCCTCTATTTCATCTATTCTGCTGCCATGGCTTTTCTGTGCATTTTTGAGCTCATCTATTGCAACCTTTAAATCTTGAGTCTCTTTCAATTTCAATTTTAGATATTCATTTTCATTCTTTAGTTCATTGATTAGGTTATACATATTGATGCTTTCTTTTTTATATGTTTCTACTTCTTCCCTTAGTGGATTAAATGCTTCTATCATATTGTTGTCCTTTTTTTCTAATTCTTCTTTTAATTGTTGGAGTGCATTTAACATGTTGATGCTGGAATCTTTTTCTGATATACACATCATTTCTTTGATGTTTTCCCGAGATTGTCCTTTCATTGTTGGTGATGGATTATTTCCTGTAGGGTTTGCGTGCATGTTTAAAGTTTTTCTCCTTGCTGTGTTTTGCTTTCTAACTTGTTCTATGTTTTGAGAAACCATGGATCTTGTGTTGGTCAGCATGTTGATGGGAATGTTTTCCAGGTTGAAAGTAGATCTGTACTTTAGTTTAGTAATTTGTCAGTGACTTCCAGCAGCTCACCTGGGTGGGGGGAGGGTCAGGTGGGTTCCCTCAGGAACCTGGCTGCAGGGGTTGGCTCCCAGGGATGGTGGAACAGGTGGTGCGGAGATGGGTCCCTCCCAGAGGCCTGGAGCTGGTGTCAGTGACCTCTGGCAGCTCACCTGGGTGGGGGGAGGGTCGGGTGGGTTCCCTCAGGAACCTGGCTATGGGGGTTGGCTGCCAGGGATGGTGGAGCGGGTGGCTCGGAGATGGATCCCTCCCCACGTTAGGGGTACTTTACAATGCAGCAAGATAACTACCATAGTCAAGTGGAGCAGTGACCCCACCTATGATTCCACCTTTTTCTCTGAGGGCAGAAGCCACTGGAAGGTTTAAGCAGAAGGAAAAATGTTTTGCCTTCCATATTTAAAGGGCCCTTTCACTGTTGGGTTGAGATGAAGCAAAACAGGAAAAAGGAAAAAGCAGGAAGAAAAGTCAAATGACTAGTTTAATAACCCCAACAATTAATTCAAAGTGTGGGGCCCCAACAGCCTCTACCTCTGAATGTTGGGCCCCAGCAGGAACCAAAGGCATGTCTGCATCAGCTGTATTGTGTACCTGTTGGCAGAAAGCCAGATCCATCTGTTGTTTCCAGTGGTGGAAAGAGCCCTGCCCAAGGTCCAGCATGCTGGATAGGGCCCCCATCTCTGCATGGATCCAGGTGAGCGTTGATATCACCTTATAAGGGCTGCCTTGAAAACACCCCCAGAGGCAGGAGCTGGGAGATTACACATATTTCAGGGGTAGCGAACTTGCTGGCCTTTAAGGGTTCCTTGTAGGCTGGGAGCCGGTGGAACAACTGCCTTTCATCAAGGTGCTTTGTCCTCCTCTAGCGAACTTGCTGGCCTTTAAGGGTTCCTTGTAGGCTGGGAGCCGGTGGAACAACTGCCTTTCATCAGGGTGCTTTGTCCTCCTCTAGAAGAACCCACACACCAGTGATCAGAGTGTAAGAGCAGTTTCTACCACAGATCCAGCCTGACCACAACCACACCCTCCATCTCCCCAGGGGGTCCCCAAGTTGTCCTAGTCCTGCTCCAGCCCAGCTTGCAAACAAGCTCTCATGGCATCTGGCTCTTAGCAAGTGTGGCATCTGCTCCAGACAAGAGCACTTAGGCCAGCTTATGAGCAAGCTGGGGGGCTCCATCTCCCACAAGAGCCATGGTCCCTAGTTGCAGACATGTGACTTCCTGGGTCACTTGTTTTGGATCACCTTCTGTTGACAGTGTATGCATCTGCTCTGCAGGTGGAATAAGTACAAGTGGTCCTTCCCTCCCCTCTCCTAATGGAAGACCATTTGGGAAGCTCAAACAATCACTAACTCAGACAAGATGAGATAATATTGCCTTTGACCAAGATGGTGGCAGTGAAGATGGTAAGAACTGGATATAACTTGAGTGTATTTTAAATATAGAATAACCAGAATTTACCAACAGCAAAGGAAGGAAAATAATGTGATTTTAGATCTGAGCAATTGGATGAAGGGACTTGATATCAACTGAAGAGGAAAAGACTGTGTCAGGAGGAGTTTTGGGTGGCAGACAGGTCAGTTTCAGGCATGTCAACTTTGAGATGCCATTTTGGCATCTAAAGGATCTAGGATGTTTAAGTTTTGGAGAAACTGACTGAAGATACCAGACAGGGTCCTCAGCCAGGATGAGGCTGACACTTAAGAGAATGTGTGTGTAGAGAATGGAGTTGTCCAAAGACTAGGAGCTAAGATTCTCCAACATTAAGAGGTTGAAGAAATGAGTTACAGCTACTGAGAAAAAATAGGAGAGCATGGTGTCCTGTAAGGCAAGAAGTGGGGGCATTTTAAGGAAAGTATGATCAGCCACATGTCATTAAGCTCACTGTTCAAATAAGATGGAGAAAGAAAACATGCTACTGAATTAAATGACCAGGTAGTGATCTTGACTCAAGCAGAGGTGTTTGGTGGTGTGGTACCTGGATGAGCTAAAGAGGAAATGGACAGGGACTGAAATGAGCAAAGGCAGAAGGAGTCTCTGGTGTGCATGTTGTGCCATAAAAACAACTCTAAAACATTTCCTGCCCCTCCTGCTCTTCCCTCCCTTCAGTTCCCAACCCAGAGAGGGGTCAGAAACCATGGTGGGCAAGAGTAGAAGCCAAGCTGAAAAGGGAAAGGAGCAGCCAACACCTCTGCCACTATCACTTCCCACCTGATCTGTTGCGGGTGAGCAAAGAGCAGTAAGCATGAGTCCTTCAGTGGGAAGAAATTTATAGTTGTGGTTTTTGCTTGGGACAAATTGTAGAAACTGTGTGGAATTAAGTACTATTATGTACTGAGAAAATGTAAGGAAACCAAACAAAACTTCCATCTTGGTAAATGGAGTTTCACTGGAGCTGCTTAGTAGTGAGATAGTTTGAATCCCTGTATGGGACTATTGAAAGTAATAATGTGATATATAGAATTGCATACTTGAGAAGATTAGTTCTTATTTTGAATACTTGATATAAAAGTTTCATTGCATTGAAGAACCACTGTCATTTCACATTTGTATTTTTAACAATTTTGAAAATTCAAAGGAAGAGATGTTAAGGTTGTATACTATAAATGGAGATGTCTCTGATGACTGTAAAGGAATGCCCCACAAGAGCAGAAAAACCCCAATGACCTCTGGTGGCAGGGTGGAGGAGGGACCTCTTGTCTCTTGGCAAGCATGCAGCTGAAAGGTATGGTTGAGGCCACAGAATTCTGTGGGAATGCTAAACACAATGACTTAAAAATACAAAAACATATGATAGAGCTTTAAGAAGTGTTTATTAAACACTCAGTGAAGGGGCAGCCTGTGATAGTCATTCTGTGAGTGAAAAGTACACAGTACAAAACGCACACATTTGTTACAGGAGCGTGCACACACACACAGGTCAAACAGAATAGTGTGGCTGTCTGAGGGGAGGGACAGGGCAGAGGGTGATGACAGCAGGTCAGGGAGGGGTCAGTCCTGCAGGGCCAAGTGATGTAACTGCAGGGAACCTTCCCCGGGGTTGGAAAGAAAAATGGTTGATGCTACAGCAGGAAAGTTCAACAGTCTCGTCAATATCTTCAGTTGATTTGAATGTTTTAAATTCATCATTTAATAATAATATTAAATGGACATATTATTGTTATTAATGAATAGTGCTGACTATGTTCCTGACAGATAAACTTTCTACTTTTCTTTCAATCATAGCGTAATTATATCAATAATAATTTACTCAAATGAAGCACATATAATACCGTTTTCCACAGAATCCAACACCTTTTCACTGCCTCCTCCACATTTCCCAGTGCTGGGACAGCTTGACCCTGTACTTATACCACCACCAGGTGAAAGGGCTGAGGGACACTGATTTGCTTCTGTTCTTGGACACTTGACACATCCTGTTCCAGCACTCCACAGGGCTGGTCCCAGCTCGACACTGGACTGATGGTAATGGTTGTCTTCTGGCTATGTTTCAAAGTTTGCTGTTCTTTTTCCCAGGGAACCTGCTCCCCTTACATGGCTGGTCACTACTCATGTAACTAAGAAACCCAAGCCCTGACCTCTCCTGGGACCAGCCTATGAGGTTTGCATGAACCTGACTGATGTGATTCCTGCATGGTACCTGTTGACCTGCTAGTTCCCTGACTGTCCAGAACCTTTCACTGCTGGAAAACTCCCTCTTATTCTCTGCAGCATTCACAGGACTTGGGGTCTGTCAATAGTCAATAGTACTGGCAATAGTATTAGGGATAAGAAATGAAAACCTCTAATTCTCCTCTTTGGTTAGGAATTTTTCTACTTTCCCACTGGGTTTCTGGAAGGAGGTGGCAGCAGACTTGCTTGTGGGTTTGTGACATGCTGGGAGGCTGGCTGTCTTGGTGAAGCATTGTTCATGGGGCCATGACAACTGCACATTAGTCACCTGGGGAGCTGTGAAACCATACCAGTGCCTGGGCCTAGCTCCAGATAGGAGGAGTCAGCACCAACAAGGATGGAGCTGCGTCTCTGGAGATTCAGGCATCCCCCTGGTGCTTCTAATATGCAGCTGAGGTTAAGACCCAGTGCTCTCAACTGTACTTGGGGATTAGAAAATTAGCCCTCTGTTAACAATGCAAGAGCTAACTTAGAAAAATCAAAATTCCAATTTCAATGATATCATTTTACATCAATGGAATGATTTTACACTTTATAATCCTAATCAGAAACTTTCCAAATTTCAGTGAACAGTTTCACCTACATGTAGAATATAGAGGAACTGAATAAAGGGTGAGGAAAAAGACAAACTAGCAAGGTGACCAGAGATCTGACCATCCATCACGAGAGGGGTCAAGATGGAGAAGGGAAGGGCATAAGGGACAGTAATGATGGATTATGTGTGCTAAGGTGGTGGGAGAACTACAGAGACTACACCGGAAGGAAGAAATCAAATGCTATTCAAAAAATTAACAAAGACATAAGAAAATGAATTTAATAAAATATTGCTTTCTCTGGTCTCTCTTCTTGCCCATCATCTTACCTGCCATTGCTAAATACTTTGTAGGGTTCCCTTTGCAGATCTTTGCAGGCCTACCTCAGCTTGTCCTTATCAGCTAGACATAGTAAGCATAGCTAGTACAGGTCTGAGGTGGGGAGACTCAGTCATCCATTCCTCTGATTTGTCTTTAGTTTTCTCATAGGTATCACTGACTGACAGAGATGTGCAAGGTCACACAAACTGTGGGGGGCAGAGATAGTTGGGGCAATATTGTGGCCTTGAAGATGGTTTTGGTTCAGTTTTCCAACCAAAACCAAAACCCAAGGCAGTGTAACATTCTTGTTTCTTATAGGCCATGGGACTCCTGGTCTGGACATGGAATAGCTGTGTGACATGAGAACAAGATGGCACCTCAGGAGGCTGAAAACATTTCTGTGAGTGGGATTATAAGGGTAAAGGATGATTCCAGTCTGGGAAGGGAAACCAATTTAATCACTGTTTAGTCATCTAGGATGATGTGCATGAACTGAAAGACTGAACATGGTAATGATTTCAATTCTCTCCAAATTGATATATTTAATTTAATCTAAGTAAAATTTCTACCATGTCTTTGTAATAGTCAAACTGATCCTAAAATATATATGAAAATAAAGGACCCAGAAAGAGAAAGGTGTGCTTTAAGAACAACAGCAAAGCTGGTGGATGTTACTGGTAGGTTCCAAGACTTGAAGAGATAATAATGAAGATACTTTGGTACCAGTACAAGGAGAGACAGACTAGTGAAAGTCCAGAAATAGACTAACCTTGACTTATTATACGATGATAGCAACTTAAAATGGGAGAAGGATGTGTACTTATTACAAATCAATGGTGTGGTATCAATTGAATACCCAGGTAAGTTACAATGAATGTATCTGAACACTACACAAAAATCAATTCAGGAAAAAGTGTAGTTCTAAATGGAAATATTAAAATTACAAAATTTTTAGAGGAAAGCAGAGAAAACTCTTTTCATGATGCTGAGAGATGAAGCTAAGGGAACATCAGATCCAGAATCTGGATCCCCATGAACTCCAAAGTGTGAAAGGGAAAAGTCTATGTGGCCCTAAGAGTTGGACACCATACACAAAAAGTCAAAGAAAACAGACTCTTGGTGGGTGCCAAGATTTTTAATAGATTAGAAGTTCAAAGGGCATAGTCAGAGACAGAGAGACAAGAAAGGGTTTCAAATCACAGACTCCAGATCCATCTCTGAATTCACTCATCCCATTACAGGCAAATGCCCAGTCAGCCCAGCAGAGCCCAGATCCACAAAGTCCTTCAGAAATCAAGTTCAAGGCACTTCCCTGCAGGGAACAACAAAGCAAGGGCCTACATTTCCTGGAGAGCTGGCACAGGAGGGTCGAAGCATCCCAGACCAACAGAGTGCATCAGAAGACCAAGATGGCAGCTGCCCTTGTCTCCCAAGATCCTGCCTGCCAGATCAGGGAAGGCAGTGCTGATGCCCATGCCAGTGGCCATGGCAAGATCCTGCCTTGTAACTATGAACTGAGGTTGAAAAAGAGCTCCTGCCCTGTAACTATGAGCCGAGGTTGACAAAGAGGTCATAAAAAAAGGCACTAACCATAAAGAAAAACTAACACAGTGATAATTCAGCCTGTATTAAAAAACCAGCACTAACATTCGCAAAAGATACTCTTCAGAAAGTGAAAGATACACCATAGACTGGAGGTTCAGAGTAATTACCTGCCAAAGGGCATGAAGCCTATAAAAGTGATAAAGACCCATAAAATCAACAAAAGAAAAACAAATAGCAACCTAGGGGCAAAAAGGCTTTGGTAGCAGCAAGCCCCTTGAAACAGAGATCAGAGATGATAGCTGAGCAGGGAGGGCGCTGAGGGAAACATGAAGCACATTTATGTGAACTATATGGAACACATGAGAATTCTACAAAGTCTTGTTTCTCATCACAACCCACCACACAACAGGTGGTCCAACAGTGGCTGAACAAGTCACCACTCAGAGTTGTTCCAATGTCATCAATTCTGCTAAGGGTGGTTTTATTTCTTAAGGAGAAAATAATCTTCATTGTTTTCTATATAAAAATGTACATCTGTTGGGATCCGTGCTCTTGGCTGCAAACAAAACAAAAAAGGTGACATACTGGGAATCATTTGGTGCAAGGTGTGATCTTGGGTAACCAGCCCTGGGGGCCTGTCGGCCAGAGAAGGGTTGACCTAGCCAAAAGCAGCCAGGTCCTCATGTTCATGAGAGACGCTTGTCCTGTGAAGAGCCTTATCTGCCTGCGTCCTTCCTCTGATATGCTATGAAAGATTGCACAATCTGGGGTTCTGAGAGTCTTTTGCACCTAGAAATTTTCTTTCTTGGAATCAACGGATATGTCATGTGTTGATAAACTTCTTAAATAAAAATTGCAGCAAATGGGCATGGGAGAGCAGACCTCAAGAGCTCTTCCCCCAGCCTATTTCTCTCTGCACTATCATCTCTTTACTGTACTTTTGTTTTTAATGCCCATGCCAACTAATCCTTGGTGCTCCACTAAGCTGTTCAGTGTATCCATAAGATGGAGGTCAATGGGGTTGGGGGTCAGGTGTTCAAACAGGAAGAGCAAGGTTCACAGCCCAGGGAACCTTCTAACCCCTGATCCACCTCATACCTAGCTCGCTCAGAGTCTCATGTGACCCCAGGCTTGGGGTGAAGGGTCTGAGGGGCTTGAGGTGGAAGGTTCATTGAGAGAGTAGCAGAGGATCAGGGCAGGTCACCGGAATCCAGAGTCAGGCTTGGTGGACTCTGGGCTCAGGGTTGGAGGAGCTTCTAGTCCTGCTCTCCATGTCTCTACTAAGTCATTCACAACGGATGTTGGAGTCATGAGCACTGAGTGTCACATCAGCTGTTTATGCCTTCAGCAGAGTCATCTTCCAGCACTATCATAATAGCGTGGCTGGCCTGGCCTGGCCACCCAGCTACAATCTTAAACAAACCACCTCTCAAAAGTATTCTAATTTCACAGATTCTTCCGAGTTTCATCAGAACAATATGGAACTGAGTTTTGTAGATTATATATACTTCAAAATATCTGGTTTTGACATAATAAATCTAAAGCTGACTAGTTGTCTGTCAGGTATCTTGCTATTCTGTGCACTCTTTTATGTCAGTTGCAGTCTTCACCTTGTTGTCTGTGCAACATGTCAAGCCTACTCTACACCAGGGCCTTTGCGTGTGCTCTTCTCCTTATGAGAGCTTTTCCCCAAGATAGTTGCAGAATCAACTCATGCATACCTCTGCCCAAAGGTACCCTTCCATGGGGAAGTCCCAACCCCACCACCAGTGACCACTCTAAGAACAGCCACATCCTATGCCTCCTGAGCAATTTCAACTACTTTATTAGCAGCACGCAACATGTATATATGAGACACATATCTATATGGCATCTAGCTGGAATGTATCTCTGTGAGAAACAGATCTGTTTCAAACACCTCTGTATGAGAGATGTTTCTGCAGATAAAGCATGCATACATGAAACACTGCAAAACCCTAGCCTTGGCTCAACTCTGAAGGCCTATAGTCCAAGCTCTGGCCTTAGCCCAGCCCTTCTCTGGAGTCAGATCCGTGGCCTTTGCTGGAACCCTGGCCTTCCTCTGGAAGCCTAGCCTAGCCTAGCCTTCACCCTTGTCCTCAGGCCTCACACCCAGCACCACGCTCTGCACTCCTCATCTATCCCTGTGTGACCTGGTTTGAGGGAATGCTTTGCTTCTGTCCCCTCAGGATCAGCCTTTTGAACCTGACCAGTGATTTTCCACACCAGCAGTTTCCAAGGGTTGATTGGTTCCAGTGCAACCCTAAACCCAGCCGGTGCCAGGAAGAGCTCAGACCTGGTCTGTTTTCAAAACCAGCTGCCACTGGAGCTCAACTGGCCAGCCCCGCTGGACTTGAATGGAACTGGCAGGGTCGAAAACCCATGAGTCTCCAAAACCACCTTGACTTTTGTTTTTTCTTTTCCTTTAAACCTAAATAGAGAGTGGTCACCCAAGCAGGCTGTACGGGAGAAGCCCAGGCGAAGGACCCTCGCTGGGGGACCCGGCACCCTTGAGAACCCAGAGCTTGGGGAATACACTCACACTAACTGAATGCCTCTTGGTGGGGTTGGGACTTTCCCACTGAAGGGTATATCTGAGCAGAAGTATGTATGAATTGATTCTGCAACTATCTTAGGGAAAAGCTCTAAGACATGGAAGAGTGCACATGCAAAGGCCCTAGTGTAGAGCAGGTTTGGCATGTTGCATAGACAGTAAGGTGGTGACTGTGACTAAATGTACAAGAGTGTACGGAGCAGCAAGATAAGATACCTGAGAGATAGCTACCTGGCTTTAGTTCAGTTTATTATTTCAAGCCAGGTATGGGAAGGCAGCTTTTAGAATGCAGATTCAGTTTCCTCATCAACTATTCCAGGTCCCCAGAAGCTGAACAAGTGAGGTACTGGTGTCATTGAGCGTCTCCTCTTGATAAGCAGACGCTGGGCTGGGCTGGGTCACTGCCTTATGCCAGCAAGGTAAGGATGGCTGAGTCGCATGGCAGAAATACAAACTTTTGCACATGAACTCAATTATATACCCTACAAAGACACACTATACCACTGGAATTCTGACAGCGGCATCTAACAGCTGGGAATCTCATCTCTACTGGAGTGTGGGGCATTGCCAGAAAAAACTAGGGTGTCCTTTCTTTCTGACTCCTCATGGCCTACCTATCAGCGAGCGGTTTATGGCAGAGTATCAGTCCCTCTCAAGGCTCAGAGGAGCCACAATTCTCTTACCGCCCTATTGACAAAGTTTGGGGTTGGTTTCCTAGGACATGAGGAGATGGCCAGACTGCCATGAAGGGCACCGCCCTGAGCTATATCAACAGAACAACGGGTCCTCTCTTCAAGGGCTGACCCTAATGCTTGTGGTACAACATACCATCCTGGGGCAGGCAAAAATTGTTTTCAGTTTTACTTTTTTAAAAGATTTATTGAGTGCCACTGAACCAGAGGCCTTTGGAAAGGTCTTCCTACAAAAAAACTTCAGAGTTGTAAGTCTTTTCCAGGAATAAGAAAATTAATGAGAATCCAGGAAGCAGCACACACTAGAATACATGCAACCATCAGGTCTGCTTTGTCTTAAGATGGTACCACTGAAGCATCAATGGATGTGTATTAAAAAATATCCCATGTCTTTGAAAATACAATTTTAACATTTACTCCTTTTTAATGTTACCGAGGCTCTTGAGTTCTTACACCAATTTTAGATTAGTTTTGAAGTTTTATGGGATAAAATCTGCCATTTTTCCATACCAAAAGTTACTTTATGTGAATACCAGGGTGTGTTTTGACTTGCATTACTGGCAAAGAAGATTGGAAAAAAAAGTGTGAAATTTTCTTTTATTGCTACCAGAAAATATTAGCCATAAGGTGGAAATGTGAGAAACCTCCCACTTTGTAAGGGGAATCCAGTGCCCCAGATCTCAGCATTCCATTGAAATAGGTGAGGGAGTCTCAGAACTTTGTGCCTAAGCCAAAAAGTGGTGTTTTTTTTTTTTTAATTTATTTATTATTTTTTTTGTGTGTGGTCATCCAACCCATGATCTTCATAACGAGGCATATTTGGCTTCATCTTTCCCTCACCCTGCTGGGCGGGCAAGTGGGTATATGGGCCAGAGTGCCAGTCACATGAGCAGCAAGGCTTCCTGGTGGAAGGGGAGCTGTCTGCCTAGCCTGGGACCTGACAGGAAAACATGTGATTTTGTCTGAGCCTTCTTCCTTGAGGAAGACACAGAAGGGGTTTAGGTAACACCACTATGGCATCACTGTTACTTTGACCTGAAAACACTTAACGAAAAGCAGGAAAAGCAATTTCAGAGCTGAGTAACTCAACTCTGCCATCCCCATCTGACCTACAGCCTATCTCCCTCACAAAGACATTCTCAGCCCAGGAAGGAAAGAACAATATTATCACAGGTGATGCAGGTGACATGAAGACACACCTATATAAGCCCATCTTCCTAAACTGTCCTTATGTGCCATTACTTTCCCCCCTAAATTGATCCTTTCCCCAAACTGCCCCTCCAAACCTCAAACCCTTTGTCATATAAATTCTGTACAGATTTATTGCATGTGGTTAAAACACACTTCTGGATTGGATAATTATTTTGAGATATTCTCTTCATTCTAAAAGACCCCCTTCTCTTGCTCCACATGGAGCAAAGCCTTCTTTAGAAATGTTTTTTTTTTCAGTTTAATTCACAGTCCCCAAGTAATACAACCAATCTTCACTGCCATTGGTTGGGTCAAGCACCAGGCTCACCAATCTGGATAGTTTTTTTATTGGTTCTAGTGGTTACACAGACATATGAGGCAGGGTAGGGTCAGAGCAGAGGTCAGGGATGGGAAGGGTAGGGGTAGGTTGGGAGGCAGGCAAGCACCCAGTCCCTATCCAGGGACTCTTCATGCTCTTCCTTTGGGCTCTCAATCTCTAGCATCCTCACATGCTCATGTTCCCTCACCCTGGGGTGACTCTGCCCTTTTATCCTTTCCTCCCAGGTCAGGTGAGCCCACTCTCACTTGTACACACCCAGTGGGCCACACAAACATGGGGAGGGTGCAACACCAGAGGTGCTGGTTATATAGGCTAACAGAGGAAAAAGCCTGACCAACTGACCCTACACCCCAACTATTGAATATGAAGATACAAAGGTAGGGAAACAATTTTTCTTCTCTTACAACATCAGAGGAACCAAGATACATGCATTTACTCCGTCCTTGGAAGACTCGCCACCTAATCTACAAGTACAGCAAGTAAAACCGCAGCATAATCGGCTCCATGCCACTAGTAACTGTCTCCCATCACTAATTTTGTTTCCCTTGTACCCTATATTTTTAAAATCTAAGCTACTCCATCATTGTGTGAGAAGTAACCTCACTTGTTCAAGTCCCAAGAATGGACACAGAGACTGAGAACAACAGAAAGTAAAGCTTTTCATTAGCGACCTTGCAGGGATGGTACCCATGTACTAGACAACCTGGCACACCAGCACACACTTTCGTTCAGCTTATATCCGCTGGTGTCCCCTGGCTGAGCACTGAGGGACTTCAAGTCTTCCCGGATGTTGCCCAAATTCTTTTCCATAACTTTTTGTCCCACTTGGGGTCATGTGACCTTATTGATGAGATCTCATTGAAGCTTTACTTGGCTTTTTTTTTAACCATTCGGTTTTACTTACACTCGCTGGGCTCTGCATTCTGTGATGAACGTTATTACATTTGAGATGTTTGTATAGATCAGTCTGGCCGCTTATATTCCTTGGTGTGTTTTCTGTGTTGAACCATCCTGTTTGTGATGCCAAGCACACTGTAACCAGCAGGCTAGGCAGGCTGGTGGGGAGCAGAGAGGATGGCAGGGCCAGGGAGCTGAGAAGCAGGTAAGCCCCCCTTAAATCTTCATGCTCTTTCTCTGGGTTCTCTGGTGTTCCCTTTCTGGTCTTCTCCCTTGCACCCTTCCTGGAGTTATCTCCCTGCTCTCCACCCCTCAAGGTGAGGTCACCCTTTTATCCTCTCCTCCAAGGCCAAGGTCAGCCCACTCACACACATGTGCACCAACTGGGCCAGGTATGTACAATCCTGGGAAGGCACACCACCACAGGTGCTGGTCATAGAGGCTAATGGGGGAAAAAGCCTGACCAACTCATTGACCCAATAGATGTTACCTGCTTACTAAACTTGGGACAAACAAGGTCTCTGCTTGAGGCAGCAAAGGTAAGCATCTGTCCATTTTATTTAAAGATAGAAAACGAACCAAGCAACATTTATTTTAGTTGTACCATAAATATTTTAGTAGCATTTCCTGAAGACTTTTCTGTTTGATGGAAACAGACTCCAAATAACACCATGTTGGTAGGTTAACAATTAAGTGACACCTGAGGGAGAATCAGATGTCATGAAGGGATTCCAGGGTTGTGGTGAAAGAATTCACATGAGACACCATGGAAAGCAGACAAGGTGGACACTGAATTACTGTGGAGAGGCAGGGGGAGATGAGGGTGTGTTCATCAGGCTGCTGAAAGATGACTTTGACTCTTTCTTATATTCTAAGTGTGGGGCAACCTCTGATTTAAGATGCTAGCTGCTATTGACTGCAGTGTCAGGCCCTTTCAGAGTTCCTTCAACACTAACATCAGAAGCAGCTGCATGGCTGTTTGCATGCCTGGTGACCTGGGCCGTCAAGGCTCCTTTCCAGTGAGCAAGAGAGGTGAAATGGAACCTCAGGTAGGACCCCTGTTTCAGAAAACCTGGGGGGTTCCGGGCAGTTTCTTAGCCCTGCACATCAGTGGATGACTACACAAGGCAGCCATTTGTCAACCCAGAGAGCCATGGCATGGTTCAGCCAAACCTCCATCCCAGGGGAGGATTAAGACTGCACCTACCCAGCCATCCAGGTCCTGCCCCCGTACTGGGAGGTGCCAGTGCACAGGTAGGAAGGATGTAGAATGTCCCTTCCATTTCACTCTCCAGCTAGTCCTCAGGAGGAAGAAGAGCACAAATAATACAAGCACCACCATAGAATGGATGAGGGACCAGGTAAATGTCCAGTCCACACATCTGAGCAAGACATAAGAGATGGAATATGGAGAGAACCAGTGCATACAGGACTGGAAAAACAGCTACAGAGAAAAGCTATCACAGATTCACACCTATGCGCTCACCAGGACTAGATGAGCCCCAATTCCATTTCTGATATGCCATCTCAGAGAACAAGGTGCCCCTCCCCATCCCACAGGAGAGGAAGGCCACAGAGTTGGGAAATCAGCCTTACAGCAAAGGTGCAAGCTGTGGGAGAGGAGATGGTCTGCAACAGTCATTCACAGATGCCTGTATCCATGGAGAAACTTCTTCATCACTGGCTGTGGGCAAGGCCTCCTAAACCAGACACCAGAACTGTAAGGCAAAGAAGCAGTAAAACAATACAGAGAATGGAGTGGAGAAGACAGCCAGCAATGAGAAAACATTGACAGACCACAAATAAGTATAGATTGGCTGCCCAATGTAAGGTTAAGACTGAAAACCCACCAGCATGGTCTGCCGTGTCCCAAGAACACACTCCCTCACCCAGTGAAAGGACACTGCCACAGGAAAGAAAGAGACCAATGGACTTAACACAGATTAACAAACAACAAAGAGAGAGGGGTCTGAGTGAATTGAGGGGGTGTCAGGGAGAGGGGAAGATATCCCAATAACCATTTACTGATGTTGTGATTTAAAGAATAATAAATTAATTAATAACATATTTACATCAGGCTTTAATGGCCAAAGGTGGGTATGAGGCCCTGTTTCAGTAACAATCAGCTGGTTCTCTAATCCAAAGGCTCAGGGCTGGGTTCCCACAGTAACTCCTCAGTTCCCCACTTCTATTTAAACCTTCCCATCCTTCTATGTTGGGCATGAAAAAGACTAAGCTGCTTTCAGCCTTATACACCCTGGCATCCCCCCCTTACAAGAAGACAAAGACAAATCTCTGGATATGGGATGGAGATCAAAAACTCCTATGGCTGCCTCATGCTGAGTCTGGGCCATAGAGGTGTCCCTACCTAAGCAACTGTCTCTGGGGAAGTAGGGAAGGGGGCAGGTGAAAGGGAACAAAGCAGCTATACCCAGGCACGATGGCCAGAGGGCCAGGTCAGGCTGGCAGTCACTGGTGCACTGGTCTCAGTGTCTGCATCTGGGCATCCAGCAGCTAAGGAGGTGTCTACACTCTGTGATCGGATACTGCAGTTTGGTGGCCTGCAGAAGACAGGAAATAAATAAAAGCTTAAGAGGCAGTCTTTGAATATAAAAAAGGGAGTAAATTTGCAGCTTGATGGCACCAATAGGGGCACCATTCAGGAATGGCCCAGATGAGACATGACCTGAGGGCAAGAGCATAAACAACAGTGTGGGTGGAGACTGCAAGAAGAATAAAAAGGCTGACAGAGTTGGGAGGTCACCATCAAGGGGTTAGGCCCAGGGATGGGTGGCAGCCCATATGGTCTGCACCCCAGGTAAAGGAAAAGTTATGAGAAACACAAGTATGGACTTTTGTTTTGAAACTCAGAAAAGCTTGAAACGTATGTATCCTGGAAAGCAGGAATCTGTGTACAGTAAAAACTTGGAACTGGAAAAACTTGGAATCTGCATGTCTCTAAAGATGAGAGAGAAGAAACTTGCTAGAAAACTGGAATCTGTGTACTTCCCAGAGATGGGGAGACATGAGATGCTATCCTAGAAATGTAGTCTTTGTCATGTGAGATACCTGCTTCAGGGTTGAAGTGATGAGGAGACTCCATCTCTGGACTCCTGCTTCTCTTTTTGGAGGATGGGCTGTAGGATGACAGGGTCTTTGGACTTGAGCTTTGTTTAGGACTGTAGAGACTGGACAATAAATGAGGTAAGTAAAAGGCCACTTGTGGCCTCAGTGACTCTTGTTTCTTTCCTTGTTTGTAAATCTTGTTTTTGCTTTTCCTAAAAAACTGGTTTGTGTTGCAATTGTGCACACACAGAGAGAAGAACCAATTTAGCTACCAGCTTCTCTCCTTGTTAGTTTTGGTGCCTGCTTTGTGCCTGGTTTCAAATTCAAGAAGAGTTTAAGAGGGGAGCAGTGTGTATTGGTGGTTGAAAGAATGATATCTTCTCTAAATTCCTTTATGTCTTGCACCAATCCTTTATTCCCATGCCTTGGCTCGCTGACTCACATTATTGGAAAACCCCACAGGTCATACCTATGCCACCTGGCTAAGCTTGACCAGAGAGGGGGTAAATGTTTAAAAGCATCAAGGACTTGGCTAAGCCATGTAGTTCCCGCTCCTGGCTTCTTGCCACATCCAGGCTCCTCACCCCTCACAGGTTCTTGTTCTCCAATAAAGAACCTGCTTTTCTTTGCTAACCTTCAATCTTCCTTCTTGTTTCTAATGCTTGTTCAATCCTAACAGTGGCATAACCTTTTTGTTGAGATCTGAAGTTTTTAGGTGGGCTGCTAAGGCAGAAAGATTTTCAAATCTGGTAAAGGGGAGTTAGCTGAACACTGTCACTGGGGTGACAGACACAGGGACAGGCTAGGGCTAGGGCTAGGCAGGTAAACAAGGAAACTTGAGAAGAAGGAATACCAGAAAAATACACTTCAAAGAGGATTTTTCACCATGATCAGATATGTTGGCACCTGGTAAGACACATCTGGGCCTGGATAGGATGCGACATTAACAGGACATTAGCATGAGACAAGAACAAGTTCCCAGGTAAAACTGGACAAAGGATGTCCCTCCTCTTTGTGACTTCAGCCAATCACAATTAGAGACTAGGTCTCAGGAGAAGAACATAAATATGACCATGGTGGGATTGATTCTGGTATCTTTATCCCTCTCGGAATAATTTCCAGGGAGTCTTGTTTGGCTATGTTTTTTAATGTCTGATCTGTTTCTTTAAATCTGCCCCTTTTGTAAGGGGGTGACTTAGCTAGATTGAAGAACCCCAAAACCGAGTTTCTGTGGGAAATGTTTAGGAGCACTGTGGGTGGAGTCTATCAGGTAGGAGCACTGTGGGTGGAGTCTATCAGGAAATGATAAAGAAAGGGTGGACTTTCAGATTCAGGAGAAGCTTGGAGCCAGGGCCTGGCTAGTAGCCTTGGCATAGAGCAGTGTGGGACATCGTGGAGCCTGGAGCCAGCATGAAGCCAGGAGTCAGCATGCAACAATGGTGGAGAGGCAAGCATGAGGGGGGGGGTTGCAGGGTTCTCCCCACTTATGCCTTTCCCCAGGGATTGCTCAGAGCTGCCAGTAGCAGCTCGAAGAAGAAATTGTGGGGGTCTGCCTGGCAATGGACTTGAAAAGGTAAAGTTTGAAAGCAAAGACTTGGACCCTTGAGGAGAGAGGAGACTGGTTTGCTGGAAACGTGGAGATTTGTGGAAACTGCATTTTGCTGGAGAAACTGGAGATCTACAAAGCTGATTTTAAGTGTGTGCTTAAGTGCATGTTTTAAGAGTATGTGAAGACATGAAAGAGAAGCTAACCTGAGAGACCGATTAATTACATCCTTTTGCAATGCATTAGTCTTTAGTCAGTTTGAATTTCCTGCTGTTGCTGCTGCTGCTGCTGCTGCTTCTGCTTCTGCTGCTGCTGCTGCTGCTGCTGCTGCTGCTGCTGTAGCTACTGTTGCTTGGAGCTGAAAGATGTGACCTGAAACTTTGGAAAGCACTTCTAAGGACTGAGGACTGGCAAGGAACTAAGGAGTATGAGTAGCCTCAAAGACTTTTCTTTTAACTTCCTTTTCCCCCTTTTGCAAATAAATTTGGTTTTGGTCAATTTAAATATGGTCTCTTTTACAAGGAGCATGCAGGCAAGAAGAGCCAGGTGAAAAAAGGCTTTTGTCCCATTTCACCCAATTGCACTTTCAACTTAACTCATTGGTGTCCCTGATGTACTTCCTACAGTTTTGCTATACAACAGCCTGGTTAAAAACAAACAAACAAACAAAAACACAGTATCAAAAGTTGGAGTGAGTGGGCTGGGCAAGGTGGCTCATGCCTGTAAGCTTCAGCCTACCAAGCCCAGGGCCTAGGGATCGTGGTTCAAGTTCCGCCTGGGGCCCGTAGCAGGACCTAGTTCCAAAAAAATAGCTGGGCGTGGTGGCGCGTGCCTGTAATCTCAGCTACCTGGGAAGCTGAGGCTGGGGATTGCTTGAGTCCGTGGTACCCCGGGCAACAAGAGCCTGTGGTTCCACGGGTAAAAATAGCGAGACCTAGCTTCAAAAAAAAAAAAAAAAAGTTGGAGTGAGTGCTATTAGGTGCAGGGAATGGATTCATGAACTGATGAATTGATGGAAACATTGAAGGAAGAGGACCCACAGAAAGGAATGTAAGAATGGAGGCTGCGGGGGTGGGGGGGACCCACATAGAAGAGGAACCAGGACAACAAGGACCAAGTGTTTGCCCAAGAGGCTGGTAGGCTCAGGCATAGTGGTCCTGAAGATGGCAAGTTTGGCCTAGGAATTGCTGAATGTATTTTTGGACCTGATCTGACTGTTAACCTCAAAAAGGCACTTTTGACATAGTTGCAGTACCTCCTCCAGTTGCAATGATAACATCAAGAGCTTGGAGGTTTTGTAAAACCACATTTGCCAGTGAACTGAGTTGTCCTTGCAAGACATGGAGAGGCAGTTATTATTCGTTCAACTAGTTCAATGATTGGCAGATATTTGTTAAGTCTTGTGAGCAGAATCCAGTTACAGTGCACAGGGCTGGGGGTCTCTGGGTTCCCTTCAGTTTGTCCACTAATATAGTCACAGGTACACTGTCTTGGGATGAGAGCTGCCTTTTACCATGCAGAAGTTGTTCTACTAGAGTGTTGTTCTTTTAGGAAGGGGTTCATTCCTTTGTGGAATTTGTTATCAATTAAATCAAGCACTTCCAGGGCAAGATTGGGCTGGTTTCCAAGGAAGATGTTTCTCTAACCATCAACCTCCATATACCCAAATCTGATCTAGGAATATTTTCCACAGCTGTCAGGGTCTAAGGATTTTTCATTTGTATAGATGGCTTTTGTAATAATTTGTATTAATGATTATGTAAATCATTTCCACCCCCACCCCCGTTCCTGATTAGTGATGGCTCCTCAAATTTTCTACTCTTAGTCTGTTTGGTGCCCCTGATCATATCCAGTCAAAAATCTTTTGGGAGGTTTAAGGAGGAAGGTTCATCTCCTGCAGCTGCTTCAGTCTGGAGCAGGAATTAGAGTTGTCCCTACTGAATGGGCCTAGGATATGGTCTTCCTAGTGCAAGCCCCAAACTAGCTAAGGCTGCTGGTTCTGGAAGGAGGCGTTTGAGGGAGTATAAGGGTTGTGGGTCTGGGTCTGGACAACTTTTCAGGTACCTCCGCAGGAAGCCAGGGTTGGAAGGAAGGATTAGTAGGCCATCTTACTGGACCAACCCTAGTTCCAGTTGGTTTGGGGGTAGGGGCAAAGTGAGTCCTGTGCCACTGGTGTCTCAGGGTCTCCGGATATACTTGTCTTAGGCTGGGGGAGCCAACCTCTGCCTCCACATGGGCCCGGGGTGGGACTGGGCAACCACTCACTATGTAAAAGGACCTGGATACATCCATCACCTGGGGAGGACCCAAACAGAGTGTGGTCGGAACAAGAGACAAGGTTGTCTGTCAAAACTCCACCACAGTATCTCCAGGGGTGGGGAAACCAAGCCCCTGGTTCAGAAATGTGTGCAATATAAGCAGAGCTCTTTCCTTTTCTAATGGGGGAGGAAAGCCACACAGGTATGGCTGTGGCCCCATGGTAGAACTGTAAATCTTGATAGAGAAGAGGAGCTGGGTTAACCACCTGCTGGAGTCTATGCCCACAAGGGAATCCCTCCACTGCCAGTGGCTGGAGTTGGGTTCCCAACACCAGATGCAAGAGCTATAAGCTCAGAAGCAGTACCATGTGAGAGACATCAGAATGGAGGAGGCAGTCTGCATGAATGAGGAGGCATAGAACCCAGTGATGACATGGGTCTGGAGAAAAGGAGGGCATGAGGAAGGATCCTGGAGAGCCATGTTACACACCTGCCCTGTAAGAGGTGCCTGATGTCTTCAGCCTACCTATGTCAGTTACTCCTGGAAACCTGAGAAGCCTTGTCTGATACATCCCAGTAGTGTAGTTCCTCCCCAAGGAATAAGGACACTGTTTAAAAAAAAAAAAAAAAAGACAAGACCAGTGGGCCAAGCACTGATCTAAGACTTGTAGTGAGAGAGGAACTGGAGTGACCAGAATGGAGGAAAGGGGGAAAGGGGAGTTGGGAATGGGTATAGGGGTGTGTTTTGAGGGGAGGGCCATATCTAAGAGGACAACAACTGCATATATGACCAATGCTGTATGAAAATAAGAAAAAATTGAAAAAAAATACTGATCAATGATTGCCAGGACTTGGACTAGGGACAGGGGACTGAGGCAGAGAGGCTCAAGGGAACTGTTTACAGTTCACAGATGCCTGTACCTATGGAGAAACTTCTTTACTGACAATGTACAATGCCTGGGGGCAAGACCCTCTAAGCCAGAGGCCGGACTGTAAGGGAAGAAGCAGCACAATGATACAGAGAATGGACTTGATGAAAATGCTCTTGATCACAACTGCTCTTTATCACAGTTGCGTGACTGCACATATTTGTGTAAACTCATTAAATCTAACACTTTAAAAGAATAAAGGCATCAAGCTAGAACTCAAACTATGAAAAGGCAAGGAAACCCATCATGAATTGGAGAAGGAAGAGCACGCTGCTGTAAGACCACTGGATTGAAGAGGAAATCCAAGGGAGGGATTTTTCAGTGGCCATGGGCTGCCCCTGCTGAGAAAAGCTTCAATGGGGAGACTGCTCTATGATGGAGCAAGTTAAACATAGGATGCGGGGGTTGGGTGAGGACTTCACCCTGCCCACCAGCAGGCCATTGCATGCTGCAGCACTCTGCTGACCTGGGGAACCACGCCGCTATCCAGGTTCCCATCCTGGGGGGGTCAAGGGCTGTGTGGCTATCCAGGTCCTGCCCTGCATGCACATTGGGGTGGTCAGAACACCTCTTCTGTTTCACTCTCATTCCAGTTAGTTCTCAAGAGGAATAAGAAGAACACAAACACTACAAACCCTGACAAAAATGGATGAGGGACCAGATAAAGATCCTGCCCACACATCTGGGAAGGACGCAAGAGAAGGAACATTGAGATAGCCTTTGCATACAGGACTAGAAAAAAAAACTATGGTGATAACCTAGGACAGAATCACACCTATAGCATTCACCAGGAGTGTATGGGACTCAATTCCATTTCTGACATGCCTTCTAAGGGAGCAAGGTGCCCCTCTCCATTCCACAGGAGAGGAAGGCCACAGAGTCATGGCATCAAGCCTCACAGCAAAGTTGCAAACTGAGGGAGAGGAGATGATCAGCAATGGCCATTCACAGATGCCTGTACCTATGGAGAAACTTCTTTACTGACAATTTACAATGCCTGGGGGCAAGACCCTCTAAGCCAGAGGCCAGACTGTAAGGGAAGAAGCAGCACAATGATACAGAGAAAACAGCCAACAATGAGAAGACAGGGACAGACCTCAAATGAACACGACTGGCTACCTAATGTAAAGTTAAGACTGAAAACCGACCAGCACATTTTGCTGCATCCCAGGAACACAGTCCCTCACCCAGCAATAGGACAAAACCACTGGAAAGGAGATGAATGGACTTAATATACATCAACAAACAGCAAGGAGAGAGGAGTCTGAGTGAATGGAGGGGACGTCAAAGGGAGGAGGAGGCATCCCAACAACTATGTTGTAAGAAATTTAAAGAATGAATAAAAAGAAATAAATGAATGAAATGAAATGGGAAATAAACACAAGCCTGGAGGCTAAACAAAAGTGGCAGCTTCCCTCTGCTGCCCCCAGGGGCCAACAGGCATTCTGCTCCCAAAGTAACAACAATGGTGGTAGTTGTGAGTCCTTTCTCCAGGCATCTGGAGAAGAAGGTTTTTTAATGACTGCAGCCAAGCTTGATTCCTGCCCTGTGCTAGCTGAGCACCAGAGCATCTGCCCACTCTTTGCTCCCTGCTGCCAATTCCTTGACACTCTGGGGCTTGACCCCAGAAGCAGCTTGCAGATAGTACAAATGGTACTGGGTGGAGGGCATTTTACTGCCTATCACCAGGGGCCCCACTCCGGCCCAGGCTACAAGGAAGGGTCAGCAGTGATGGCTGGAGTCAGTGGTCCTCTTACCACACAGCCCCAGGGCATGCTATCCCACTTTGGCTATAGCAATCAAGGCTGTCCTATGCTGGTGTAAGGTCTGGCATACGAGGCAAAAGTTAGACCTACAGCCCCAGTTCAGGACTGCAGGGAACAGCATAGAACCCCACTGGGCCAGCTCCATTGCTGTAGCTCCCTGGAGCAACAGGTATAAGAGAGGTCTGTGGAGTCCCAAGCTCACCCTGCAGCAACTAGATCTGTGTCCCAGTGTTGTTGCAGGATCCCCTTCCCTTCTACATTGTTGCACCCCACTAAAGAGCTACTGGGTGAAGTCACCCCATTGACACTGGCTCTGTCTGTGGTGCTTCAGAGTCCACTAACCTATGAGCCTACCCTGATGTCAAGACAGGTTGGGTCCGTGTAGGCACCAGGTTTTTCCTTTTTATAATTTGTACCTAGATTGTAGAATGGACCAATCAAGTTTGAGTCAAATTAACCAATCAGGTTTAAGGCCAGCTCTTTAATTTTTTGAGTCCAAAATTAAGAACTACTGACTGGTCCTAAAATGGTTCAATCAGTCATGTAGAAATGAAAATGTTCTATCAGGTAGACAGGGTGAAAGGGATGCTGAACACGGACATAAGGCAGACAGGAGCCAGCTGAAGGACTCTGTTCCTGGTCTCCAAAGAAAGAAGTTGGAGCTCAAATTCTGTCCACCATGGATCTGGGCCATTAGGACTCCCTTCTCAGCAGGTAGCAGGAGTGGGATGGACATCTGGGACCCCTGTACCAGTGAGCATGGGAAGGGGGTTTGGGCAGGACTATAACCCTGCCCACCAGCAGGTGACTGAACAGGACAGTCATCTGCCAGCCTGGAGAGCCATAGCGTGGCTTGGCTAAAGCTCCCATGGGAGGGGGTGGCAGAGGATGGTTAAGACTGTGCCTGTGTGGCCATCTGGTGGTGCCACCTTGGGGGCGTGAGGGGAAGACACCACTTCTGTTTCACTCTTAATCCACTCGGTCCTCAGGAGGAAGAAGAAGAGCACAAATAATACAAACACCATCACAGAAGGGGTGAGGGGTGAGATAAACATCCTGCCCATCCATCTGAGCAGGATGTGAAAGAATGACTGTCAAGAGAACCCATGCATTCAGGACTGGACTATGGGGACAACCTGTCATGGATTCATACCTATGTGCTCACAGGGACTGGATAAACCAAAATCCTATTTCTGATACACCATCTAAGAGAGCAAGGAGCCCCTCCCCATTCCATAAGAGAGGAAGGCCACAACACAGATGCTTATACCCACAGAGAAACTTCTTCATTGGCAATGGTTGGGGGCAAGGCCCCCTAAACCATACTCCAGAACTATAAGGTGAAGAAGCAGCAAAACAGCACAGAGAACGGGGGAGAAAGACAGTCAACAATGAGAAGAGATTGACAGACCTCAAGTGAGAATAGACTGGCTGCCCAATGAAAGGTTAAGACTGTAAACCTAACAGCATGATTTGCATGTCCCAAGAACACAGTCCTTCACCCAGTGAAAGGATACTGCCACAGGAAAGAGACTAATAGATTTAACATTGAATTACAAATAACAAAGGGAGAGGGGTCTGAGTGAATGGAGGTGTCTCAGGGGGAGGGGATGCATCCCAGCAACCATTTACTGATGTTGTAATTTAAAGAATTAAATAAAACAAAACAGCATCTCCTGAAGACCAGACCCTGGGGAGGTTGCATTCTCTTGAACAGTTGGGGAGCAGGTAAGCTAGGGCAACCGGGTTACTTCCATGTGGCCTGGGGCTCCACCCCTACTTCCTCCGGGTTCAGGTGGGAAGGGGCCCAGTCAAAAAATTGGGAGAAGAACTAAAGACACTTCACCAAAGAACTAAAGACACTTCACCAAAGGTAAAGACACTTCACCAAATGGCCAATAGGCACATGAAAGAATGCTCCACATTACTAATAATCAGGGAAATGCAAATTAAAACGACACTGAGATACCATCTTATACCAGTACGAATGGCCTATATAAAAAAGGATAGCAACAAATGTTGGCATGGGTGTGGAGAAAAAGGAACTCTCTTATACTGCTGGTGGGAGTGCAAACTGATCCAACCACACTGAAAGACTGTGTGGAGGACCCTCAAACAATTGAATGTGGAATTACCATTCAACCCAGCAATCCCACTTCTGGGAATCTACCCAGAGGACATGAAAACACTAATTAAAAAGGACACCTGTACATGCATGTTTATTGCAGTTCTGTTTACAATTGCCAAGATATGGAAACAACCCAAAAGCCCCCAAACCAATGAATGGCTGAAAAAAAATGTAGTACATGTACATAATGGAATACTACGCATCAATCAAGGAGGGCAAACATATGTCATTTGCAGCAACATGGATGGAGAAAGAAGGACTCATATTAGCAGAAATAAGCCAAAAAAGAAAAAAAGAGAGAGAGAAATACAGGATAGTCTTACTTATATGAAGGACATAGGGCAAAACAAACAAAAGAATAAGAAAAATTAGAAACAGCCAATGGGGCTGAATGATGGAGCAAGAGAGGTGGAGGGGAAAGAAAGTGGGAGGTGGAGGACACAAAAGAGTAGGATGTTAGGGAAATGGGAAAAAAAGAGTAGGTATTAGGGAAATGGAAAAATCCCAGGGTACACAATAATGTAATATGTATATATATACACAAAATAAAAAACTTAAATTAAAAAAACAAACATGGACAAACAAACAGCAATGAGAGAGGAGCTGGAGTGACGAGGGTTGTGAGTTGGAGTAGGTGTCAGGGGGAAGGGGAGGCATTCCCAAGGGCATCAACAATCATGCAAAGATGACTGATGTCATGTGAATTTAAAAAATAAAAAAAAATGGAAGCTCTGATAATAACATAATTGACAAGGAGCTCTGCTCACACAAGTGTTCCATCACATATCAAACACAGAAAAAGTATTACCAAAAAATTTTAGAACACCATTATTAATATTAGTATTTATGTGTATTTTTGTAAAAGTTAAGCGTTTTATCTTTTTTTCTCTCCAGGTGACAATGTTAGCTATTATCCCACTTAAGAAATAACATCATTAGATTAAATTAATCTCATATCTTTCTCATTGAAGAAGGAGAAATCTCATGGGTCATTTCAGGTGTTCTACTGAGATTCCATAAAATTTCTGCTGGTTGATCAAACATAAGATTGCCAATTTCCCCTAATTTACATATATGTGATACTTTTTTAGGAGTAGACTAGTTCTCACTATGTTGCCCGGGGTAGTCCCAATCCTGAGATCTCAAGCGATCTTCAGCCTCAGCCTCCCAGGTAGCTGGGATTCCAGGTGTACGCCACTGCGCCTGGTTACTTTTTTGAGACCAGGTCTCCCTATGTTGCCTGGGGTAGTCTTGAACCCACAAACTCAAGCAATCCCAGACCTCCCACCTTCCAGCGCTTGGACTACATGAGCGTACCACTACACTTGGCTCTTTTCCAGGAGTATTAAGGAAAAAAACCCATCTTTCAACTATCTAACCGTGAAAAGATCTGACTGAACACACACAGTACAATGCTTATGGCCAAACTTTAACTCATCTTACCTAGAATACTTAACCTTCAAAATGCTTATTTTCCCAAGTTCCATTTTACCAAATGTTTTAAAGACTAAGTCCACCTCAGGCTGTTTCTTCTGTGTAATATGCACCCAACACAAATAGTGTAAGAAGAAAAACATTTACCCTCGACAGCACAACTCCAAAGATGCACATGTCAGTGCAAAAACTATGCAATTCCAAATTAGCTTTCTTAACGAAAAACTTTGCCAGCTCTTGCTGGCTGGAAACAAGTTTAAAATTGCTACAGGGCCGTCTCTGCCAATCAGGATGTGACATCCTCCTGAGGCCTGAGCAGTCAGACAATAAAAGAAGACACACAAACAGACAGCATGCAAACACAGACAGCTGCCTGGGTTTTCACTTAACTCATGTGGAATATCTTAGGAAACTGTAGTTTCACTCATTTCCCTCCAAAGAGATAAAAAGGAAAAAAAATCAAACTTTGGCTACTCAGCACAAACTGGAGTTGCAAAAAAAAAAAAAACAAAACAACCACAAGTCAAAACCAAATCTCCAAATGAGCTATCTGGAGGGTTGAGGGCCCAGGGTCCATGCTTCACCCTGTCAGCTTCTGTAGCTGCAGCCTTGGCCCACACTGATAACTAGATTTCCCCTCCCTGGAAAGTTCTCCCACTGTCCTATTAGTTAAGATAGTAGTTTTTTTTTTTTTTTTTCCCCTGGGGTTACCAAAGAACATTTTGTTTGCATTTGTGGCAGCAGGTGAACAGACCCAGATCTGTTGAGAAAGGCCCTGACCACAGTTTTTAGTGCAGTAACTCATTGGGAGAGGATTATAATTAGCAGTGATGTGTCTGGGGCAATTATAATGGTGTCAGAGGTTTTCTCATTACATTCTACACATATATTTGACTTGTCTTTAATATCTCACGTTAAAAGATTTTCAGAATTCAAGAAAATGATCTCTTGAATTCATTTTCTTGAATCAAAAGTCTTTTAAAAGACTTTTTAAAAAGCATGTCAGGACATTGGTTAAACTTCTCCATGTTGCATTACAAATAATCATTTCATTGTACATTCTTCATAAGACACACTCCAAAATGATGGAATAGATCCACCACATGTGCATTCTCAGAAGGAAAGGGGGACTGCAATGAAAAGTCAAAGCAGAGAATCTGCTCAAGGCACTGAGGAGACCTGCATGAAGGTCTGTAAAGCGGGATGGCCAGAAAAGACTATGGTGACCCGGAGGGTGGGCAAGGTTGGCTACAATCAGGTGTCAGAGGCCAGGGACTCTGAGGGCTGAGAAGCTGGAGTGAGCTCACAGGATCCTAGAGAACCTCCAGCATCACTAGCCACTGACACTCCTGCAGAGCTCAGAGTGGGTGCTGACCCTCCCCAGGGGTCAGCCTCAGTCCTAGTCTGGGGAACCCTGGCTGCTTCCAGGCCCAAACACCAGTCACATGGAGACTTATCTGTGTTCCTGCTGAAGGTGCACTCCTTCTAGGGCCTGCTAGACTCCTGCGTGGTGCCCCAGAGGCCCACCTTAGCTCACCCAGCTCCATTCCAACACATTTTGCTGCCCCCACCTCTTCTGCCTGCATTCCTGCTGGGCCAAGTAGAGACCAGGGATGCCTAGGACCAGGTTTCTGGTGCCTGACTGCAGTGGCAGGTAAGTCAATACAGCTGACTCCAAGGTGACCCCCACCAGGGAGAGTCACAGGACCCTTCGCCCTGTCCTACCAGCAAGTCAGAGTGGCAGGTAGGGCCTGTGGGGACAGTGGGGTGCTGCTGGAGACTCACAAATGAGAAGAAGGACAAAATGCTTGGCTATAAACATTACCTTCTAACTAGAGCCAGCTTCTGCCTGATAAGCATGGATTTAATGTTGGAAGAAATGAAACTTGGATGAAGCTTCTTGATGAGCTAAGCAGAGAGACACAGGTGGAAAGTGAGGAGCTGACCCAAACAGACCCAATTCCTATACTGCAGAAAATCTGTGACACTAAATTTCCTTGTTTCCTAAAAGCTTCAGTTTCCTTAATTCTCTCTGCTCAGTCTCTGACAGTCCCCTCACTGCAGCAGGAGCATCTCCAGAGGACCAGGCTGGCAGGAGAGGTCTGCTGGTGTCACTTTAGCAGTAAACACAGCAGCATGAGAAGTTGACACTCTGAACACTGGTGTCTTGAGTGCCTGTTAAATTCTTTATGAAAAGAAACACCTGCATTCAATTTATTTATTGATTGATTTATTGATTTATTTATTGAGACTAGGTCTTATTATTTTTGCCTGTGGAACTGCAGGCTCTTGTTGCCTGGGGAACCACAGACTCAAGCAATCCCCGGCCTTAGCTTCCCAGGTAGCTGGGATGACAGGCATGCACCACCACGCCCTGCTATTTTTTGGAACTAGGTCTTGCTACGGGCCCCAGGCAGGACTCGAACTGCGATCCCTAGCCCCTGCCGCTTCATAGGCTGAAGCTTACAGGCACGAGCCACCATGCCTGGCCTCAACTTATTTTTGTAATGTGAAAAAAAAAAGTTGAAGTAGAATTCAAAGCGAACACCATCAAATGGGGAAATGAGTTCACCTGAAACTCAGTGCAAAGAAATATTGTTATGCAGGAATGGGACAATGTCCATGTTTTGTTGTGCACTAATATTTTTGCTTTAAAATAAAAAACAATTGGGTCTGGTTCAAGATGGTGAAGTAGGAAAATGCCAAATTCACCCAATCTACAGCTCTAGATGGAATAATATTTCCCTGAAAAAACTTAAACTAGTGGAGTAACTCCTACATCTGGAAGTAGGTAGGAGAGCCTGAGATCTAAATCTCTCTGAAGTTAAACCCTTACAATGTCAACCCACCATTGGGGGGAGCCATCTAATCTGACACCAAAAACAAAAAGAAGGAAACATGAATGAGACTGTATCAAACTAAAAAGTTCCTGTATAGCAAAAGAAACAATTACAAAATGAAAAGGAAACCCACTGAAGATGATAAATATGTGCATGCATGTATCTGGGGATGGGGCTAATAGCTAAAATGGAGAAAGAGTACATATAACTCACTGACCAAAAAAAAATGTGATTGATTGAAAAAATGGGCAGGGGGGCTAACTAGCTTTATTTCCAAAGGCAGACAGATGACCAACTAGTTCATAAGACACTCAACATCATTAATTACCAGAGAAATGCAATCAAAACCACAAGGATGCAACACTGCACACCTGTTAAAATGACTATGGTGAAACATGAGCCTTGTTCCCTATTGGTAGGAATATAAACTGCTGCATTCACTATGAATAATTGTACGGCAATTCCTCAGAAAGTTAAAATTGTAACTTTAAGGAGTTCTCTGCCTACAGGCCTGCATCTGGTAGAGGCTCCCACAAAGCCCATGTCGCAGCCCACGCTGCTGGCAGGGATGAGGGGTAGGCATCTCCCCAGAGTCCTAGGCTGAGGGACCTCTGTCTGTAGCTTCTCAGGTGTCTGGGATTGGGACAGCACTCTTCCTGGGGTGCAGACTAGCAGCGGGGTGGGGGTACCCCCTGGTTCACCCCCACTTGTCATATCCCACCAGGAATGAGAAAACCAACAATCAACTGGCAGACACACAGTAGAAGAGAAGAACAAAGGCCCTGGGCATAATCATCACCTGGGTAGGACCCAAACTGAGCATGATCAGAACCATGAGACAAAACTGTGAGACTAGTAACAGAAGTGACCTGGTAAAGAACTTCACCCACAATGTTCCGGGGACTAAAGTACCAAGTCTTAATCCAGAGACACCACAAATGTGAACAAAGCACCCTCCTCTTCCACTCGGGCAAGAAAGTCACATAGAAGGGGCTTCAGGAGGGGCCACACCCACTCCAGGGTCTGCAGACTGGAGGGGAGGCCTTGGGTAACAGGTGCTCTCTCACACAGAGAGTGCATGGGGAGTGGGTAAGGTACTTCCTTGGGGGTTGGGGGGGAAGGTGAGGTGACTAAGCTGCCTCCATGTGGCCCAGGGTTCTGCCCCCTCCACCTCCATGTCCAGGTGGGAGTGGCCACACCCCCTCCAGGGTCCACAGACTAGAGGGGAGGCCTCAGGTAAGAGGCGCTCTCTCACATAGAGAGCACAGCCAGGGTGGGGCCGGAGGAGGTTTCCCCCCCTCAGGTTCATTCACACTGTAGCCATTCCTCTGCTTGAATGAGAAAAATAACAACTCAGATCAGATATACTTGAAGAAACAGAGAAATAAAAGGCACCACCCATCACCTGGAAAAAGACCACAGTTGGAACTCTGAGACACAAGATGGTTGGGGACAAGAGCAAAGACATATCAAAAGGAAACACAAACAACATTTCTGACACCGGGCCTAGGCTCCCCAAACATAGACACTGTCAACATGAGCAAGGAGACCCCATCATCTCAATGGGCAATAATTCCACTAAGAAATGTCAATGGGAAGTGTGGGGAGCCACTCCACACACCAGACCAAAAGGAGGTTCACTGATATGCTCAGAAAGGCTACTTGCCCTAAGGCTATTCAGGGAGAACTGATCAGCCTGGTTTGTGGTCCCCCAGAAATGCAGGACTTCAACCAGGAGGACAGTGCTTCAGAAAGAACACAAAGAGACCAACAGGTCAATCATCAACTAACAACTGACAATGAGAAAGGAACTGGAGTGACCAGAGGGGCAACCAGGGGAAGGGAGGAGGGAAGAGGAGGGAGGACCATGTCTGTAAACATGAGCTGTGTAAGCAAACAATAATAAAAATAAATTAAATAAGGAGCTGCAGCCCCACAACAGAACTGTAAACAAGAGTGGAGAGGAACTGGACAAAGTTCCTGCTGGAGTCTGTCCTCACCGGGGACCCCTCTAACACCAATGGCCAAGAGTTGGGATCCCAATGCAAGAGGCTGGAACTACAAGGCTTGGAAGCAGCACCAGAAGTGAAAAGGCAGCCAGCATCAATGAGAAGGTATAAATCCCAGTGACCACCCGGATCTGGAGATGAAGAGACTGTCAACTTCACCACAGGAAATGCCACAATAAAGAACTTGGAGGACAATGCCACACACCTGCCCTACAAGAGGACCAAATGAGCTTGGTCAAAGTTACACTTAGAGGCCCTTCTGTCTAGCTTCACCACTGAGCTGGGCACCATGCCCCTGGCGACCTGGCCCTGCCTTCATCCTTTCACAGTTCTGGGAGTGTGAGGTAAGGAAGTTGCTCTGTCACATCCCAGAGCAACAAGAGGCCACCAGTGGCACCCATTCCCTCTTAAACAAGCTGTCTGGGGCCGCAGGGTTCTTCCTTGCCATTCTTCCTGGCTTCCCCATGGAGTTGGGCACCATGTCCATAACATCTCTGCCCTGCCTTTCAGGATTTGGGAAGCAGAGGTAGAGAGATTTCTCCATCTCATTCCAGAGCAGAGGGAGGCCACCAGGGGCACCCAGGCTGTCTTAAACAAAGCGGCATGGGGGCCATGGAGTTCATCCCTGCCCCTCTGCCCAGCTTCACCATGGAGCTGGAAACCATGACCCTGACAGCTCTGCCCTGCCTCATCTTTTTGGGGTTTGGGGAGCCTGAAGAAGGGAGGTTTCCACATTGCATCCTAGAGTGGCGGGAGGCCACCATGGGTGCTCAGGACATCTTTAAAAACTGGCCTGAAGATGCAGGGCTCACCTCCACCCTTCTACCCGGCTTCACCAGTGAGTCTGGCACCATGCCCCTGGTGGCTCCACTCTCCTTGTCCTCTTGGGGTTTGTGTATAATGTGAGGTAGGGAGGTTCCTCCATTGCATCACAGAGCAAGGGGAGGCTACCAGGGGTGCCCAGGCCATCTTTGAAAAAGCAGCCTGGAGATGCGGGGTTTGTCCCCACCCTTCTGCCTGGTTTCACCATGTCCCTGACGGCTCTGCCCTGTCTTCATCCTTTTGGGATTTGGGGAGTGTGAGGTAGGGAGATTCCCCCATTACATCACAGAGCAAGAGGAGGCCACTAAGGGGTGCCCAGACCACCTCAATGGGAAAGCAAGGCCACAAAGAAGTGTCAGTGGGAAATGTGGGGAGCCACTCCACACACCAGACCAAAAGGAGGTTCACTGATATGCTCAGAAACGCCCCTTGCCCTAAGGATATTCATGGAGAACTGATCAGCCAGGTTTGAGGTCCCCCACCTTCCAGAAGGCTGCTGCAGATTGCAGTCAGTCATCTGTCAACCTGGGAACTGGGCCACTATTCAGGCTCCCATCCCAGCTTGGCCAAAGGCTGTGCATATGTGGCCATCTGGACAATGCCAGAAGGTGTCCACATGGTGGCTGAATGGGGACTTGACCTCACCCACCAGCAGGCAACAGGCACCAGCAGGCAGCTACACACAGTAGCTGCCTGGAAGCATGGGGATCAGGACTATTGGGGTTCCCTTCCCAGTGTGCATCTCTGGGCATGACCCTTGTGAAGGTGAGAAGGGGTTTGGAGGTTAAGCAGGGGCTTGGCCCCACCCACCATCAGGCCTCTGCATGTCTCAGCCATCTGCGGGCTGAAGGAACCATGACACCTACCAGGATCCCATCCTAGAGGGTGGGGCAAGGGCTGGTATATGTGGGCATCTGAATCACGGCCCTATGCCAGAAGATGTTGGTGTGGGGACTGGGCGGGTGTCAGTCAGGATGCCCCTTCTGTTTCACTCTCACTCCAGTTAGTCCTCAAGAGGAATAAGAAGAGCACAAATAATACAAACACCAATACAGAATGGGTGAAAGACTAGATAAATATCCTGCCCACACATCTGGGAAGGATGCAAGAGAAGGAACATGAAGAGAGCCATTTCATACACAACTGGAAAAACAACTATGGTGACAACCTATCACAGAATCATACCTACAGTCTCACTGGGAGTGAGTGAGCCAAAATCTTATTACTGATACACTACCTGAGAGAGCAAGGTGCCCCTACTATTCCATGAAAGAAGACAAGCAGAGTCGGCCATCAGCCTCACAGCAAAGCTGCAAACTGAGGGAGAGGAGATGATCTGCATAGGCCACCTGCAGATACTTGTCCCCACCGAGAAACTTTGTTACTGACAAAGACCGGGGGGAAGGCCCCCTAAGCCAGATGACAGAACTATAAGGCAAAGAAGCAGCAAAATGGAACAGAGAATGGATTGGAGGAGATAGCCAACAATGAGAAGGCATGGATAGACCTCAAATGAGCACAAACTGGCCGTCCAATGCAAAGCTAAGACTGAAAACCTACCAGCATGGTTTGCCATGCCCCAAGAACATGGTCCCTCACCCAGCAAAAGGACACAGCCACAGAAAAGGAAGAGACCAATGGACTTAAAATAGATCAACAAACAACAAGGAAGGAGGAGTCTGAGTGAAGGAAGGGGACATAAGAGAGAGGGGGAGGCATTTCAACAATCATTTGGTGATGTTGTAAGAAATTTAAAGAATGTATAAAAATAAATACAAACAAATAGCAAAACAACAACAAAGAGTTCTCATCAAGGAAATTGTGTTTAGTGATGATTCTAACTTCACTTGCAGTCTGTGTATGTCCTTTCATCATAAGTGACTCTTTCTTGCAGGTAGTATATATAGAGGTCTAGTTTTTTGTTTTTTAAATACAGTCATTATATCTTCTAATTGGAAAAATCAGTACATCTATACTTAAGGTAAATTTTGATAGGTGTGCACACTCATTTTATTAAGGTTCCCTGACTGATTTTTGTAGTTCTCCTTTTTCTCTTGCTCTTTTTTGGAGACTTTCTGTGTATGTACTATAGATTTTGCTTTGTAATTACATTGCGATTGTATATTGAGTTAATCGTTTTATTCTTTTGCATCTGGATATCCAGTTTCCCCCAAATATTTTATTGAGATAATTTCTTTCCCAATGAATGGCCTTGACACTATTATATAAATCAGCTGATCATAATGTATCAAAATAGGTTTATTTTGGAGTTTTCTGTCCTGTTAAACTATGCTTATGCTAGTATTGTATCATTTAGATTGCTGTGATCTTTTAAATATGTTTTGAAAACAACCAATAGGAGTTATGCAACTATGTTTTTCCTTTCTCCAAATTGTTTTGGTTATTTGGAGTCCCTTGAGAGTCTGTATGACTTTTAACTTGATTTTTTCTAATTCTGCAAAAATAATGCTGAGATTTTTGGCAGGCTTTGCACTGAATCTGCAGTTTTCTTTAGGTAGTACTATGAACAAGAGATACTGTGATGGTAGCATCTCTGTAAATTTCTTACAACAGTATTTTGACAATTTTCAGTGTACAAGTTTTTTGTGTCATTAAGTCTTAAGTGTTTTATTCTTTATATGCTCTTATAAATGAAATTTTTGCCTGAGTTTCCTTTTAGATTGTTCATTGTTGGTGTATAAAAATGCAAATGATTTTTGCATGTTGATTTTATATCTTGCAAATTGGCTCAATTCCTTACAGGCATTTGTGAATTATTTTGCTCTTACAGCCATTCTTTCAAAATGTTCATGTAACATTTGTAAAAATGGATTGTGCAATAGACCATGGAGCTGCAGCGGAGTTTTAAATTAGAACTTGCACATGCTA
Source organism: Uropsilus gracilis (assembly GCA_004024945.1). Taxonomy (NCBI): domain Eukaryota; kingdom Metazoa; phylum Chordata; class Mammalia; order Eulipotyphla; family Talpidae; genus Uropsilus; species Uropsilus gracilis. Next base: position 23,663 of record PVHY01006494.1, on the reverse strand, counting down.
CAGTCCCCAACACCAAGACAATGTTAGCAGTGACAACAAAAAGAAACAATTACACAAACACAGAAAAATTGCTTAGTTAAACAAAAAATGTAATTATACAGAAACTATCAAATTTTAGTTACAATGATTTGTTTGAAATTTAAACATGAGATATAAAAATTTTGAGATGGGCATAAATATATGCTAAGAGAAAATGGTATTTTTCATTAAATATTTTGCTAACTTGAAACTTAAAGCAGTCAATGTGGGATACTATGAATGGAAAATATAATATTCTTGAAAAGTAAAACAAAATAATTAGAAATCAAAGCAGATTTTAACAAATTAGAAAATAGAAAAGTAGAATTGATAACCTCATAGGACTCAGAATCTAATTTCTAGAAGGGAGAAAATGTACACAATGAAAGAAACATGATCCCCAAATATTTGTGTCACTATAAAGCCTGAATTATAACACAAACTAATTTGAAAACTTGAAGGGAATCCCGTTTTTCTAGGAAAGCAGAAATAACTACAATAGACTCAAACAGTGAAAAAAAAGAATGAACTTTGTAGTCCTTAACATTATATTCAGTGGAATATAACAAAATCCACTCAGGTAAATCTGACCAAAGAAGCATTCATCTGTGGAATAATCATTCCTGAGATGGGTAATGCAGGAGGCCAACCATCCTTAGCTCGAAGACTTGATCAAAGAGACTCACTATTTCTTAGTGTCCCATCATTCTTAGCAAGTGACTTTTCTTCAGAGACGTAGAAGGACTGCTCATCATCCAATTATTAAATCAATTTTCTGGGCAGAATAGGGGCAAAAGGAAAGAGGGGGAAAGACCACCCTAGTAGGCTTATGATAGCTGAGTCTGTCCCCTTTTATCAGAGAAGCAACAGCTTTTTTATGAAGTCCTAGGAGAGAGACTTCTGCCTGTATTTCATTAGATCACAGGACCATCTCTAGCAGCAAGGGAGACTGGGGGGGTGAATCCTGCCCCCAAACCATGTTCCTTCAATACAAGCTGTTTAGCTAGCATGATACTTGCTGAGCAGCGTGAACCCAACAGGGAGTTGAAACTTCTGATCATGCCTTGTTCTAAAACCCACCAGAGAGTATTTCTGGGATGTGAAATGAGTGGCTTTGCTTAGCACCCATGACATCTGGTTCTCCTTATGGGATAAGGAGTGTCTTGATGAGGCTTTGGCTGTTGCTTTACTCTGTACAGAGGCAGGTGTGATCTTATTTATATACTGGGGCTTTGTGCATCATATTCCTGGGTTCTTGATGCCAAAAGGGGCAACTTTGAACAAAGAATTCTTGCTGACACTGTCCAGGTGAGACAAGCAGGCTTTCAGCGTTGGTCCTAACAAGCAGATGTTCCTTCCTTGTTGACCAGAACGCCCAGTGCTGCATGGTGCTTAGCCAACTGTAAACTAGGTCCTTTCCACGATCAGGGACTTTCCAGTTAAGGGATAAAAAACAGCAGCCCTCTGATGGACTCTGTGCTGTGATGACAGCTGCAATCCCACTCAAGACATATACAGACTCTCTTTGCTGACCCAAGGGACTCCCAAGATAACCAAAGTGTCTGGGGTTAACTTTTTCAAGCATGTAGACTTGGGGTGAAGTATTTAGGATAGGTGAGTCCATCCTTCCTACATGCCAGAGAGTTCAAGTTTGAACCTAACCTTAGGTACAATTTTTCCATTAGCAAGAATCCCTTTGTGCATTCTTGTGCTGAGATGGTTGGTAACTGCACATGAATCAAGAACAACAGAAAGTTGGCTATAGAGGATCATGGGTTCTGGATCTGTGAGAATCAATTGTTTCCCTTATGGTGTATAGCATGGGCTGAGGTGGTCCGTGTCTCCCAAGGAAGGCTTGGGCAACATGCCATCATGAGGAATGTCTCCAGAGACCCCAGGAGACTTGAGAGGAGAACAGAGAGGATTCCACTACGGGAGTGCCACTTGATTTGCATTTTGAACAGATTCCAGGTTTTTGTTATAAGAAATCCCATTTAAGGCAGGTTAACTTGTGAGTTACATGAGCAGGCTTAGAAGGTAGAATTTGTAAACACAGCTAAGTTGTCTCCAGAATTGAAAGAATCTGAGATACTTGGCTTGCTCTCATGTGAGTGACAAATCTATGGTTGTTAGAGGGGCCCTTGACTTACCTAGTAACTTTTAAGAACTCCTTGATAATTCAAATGAGACCTTGTGGTAGGTCAGGCAGTGGTCTCCACTGTATGTTCTCTATGTATCCATCAAATCAATCTCTTTTGAGGATGACTCCATCAACCAAAGTTAACCTGTGTTTGGGGGGAAGTTTGGAGGTAGCTAAGCTGTTACCTCTAAACAGTCTGGGTTTAAACTTTATTCAGATTCCCTTCTGAGTCCCAAAGTATGTATGCCATTAAGCATACATGGGCAACTCCAGCAGCTTAGACAGAACCAAACCAAGATTTGAGCAGCAGCAAAGGGGACTAATTTGTTCAAGTTTACTCAGGGCTGTCTTGGTTTTAGACCCAAAGTTCTCAGGATCCAGCAATCATTTCCAACCATACTGGGATGGCTGGTCACTCTAACTGCTTCCCGAAAGACTGAGCTTGCAGTGTGAATCAGTGATTTAGCTTAACTGCCTGCTAAAACCAATCAATCAGGAGGAAGTTTCCAAATCCAGACTCCACAGTATAATGCAAAGTTTAATATACAATCCAAAATTGCATGGCTGGTGAGAAAACAGCAAAATATGACCTATTTCAAAGAGAAAGACAATCACAGGAGACTGGCACCCAAAAAGATCAGATTATTGGAATCAACAGGCCAAGATTTAAAAATATGTACTAAGCATATCCAATAATGGCAAAGAAATACATTCATAATAAAAGAGATATCTCAGAAGAAAAATAAGAAACCTTTAACAGTTTTGAATCTGCAACAGAAACAATTATTCATTTTTTTCCAATCTCAAGAATGTCTGATAACACTAAGAGGTGCTGCATATGAAGTCCTCAGAGGAGAAGAGAAAATAAGGCAGAAAAATTCAAGTTTGATGAATGAATGAGTATATGATTGGGTAATAAAGGACCATTATGCTATCACAGTATTAGCCTGGTGACAGTTCTATTAACACTACAAAGGAAAAAGTTATGTTATTGTACATTTAAGTAATACCAGCATTATTTTCATATTCTTCAAATACATCATTTGCTTCACAGCTCACTAACTTATATGTAACTAATGTCACCACTTAGGTTCCATCTGTCACCACCAGTCATTTAAGAAATGGTACCTGCTCTGGATGGATGCAGCCTGTGGGCTGGATCGCTGTTTAGGAACTTGGAGGGGAAAGGTAGTATAACACTGCCATACTCACGCAGTACTGTTGTTCAAAGAGCCCATTTCTGATTGAATGTCGTCTGTGCTACTCACGATGTGTTTGAATACCTGATGGAGAAAACTTGCCTCAGCTTTTTTAGACTAGAAAGTATATCTATGCCTCTGTTTGCAGTTCCTCACAGAATTCTTTTTTGAAAGGTTTTCTTTACAATAGCAAGCTCCCTTTACTCAGACTGGGATTAGGTTTTCGGAAATCACATAGACTTTCATATATTCATGTCAGAATGGATGTTATGACTGACAACCTGCATTCTCTGTGGTGTTAAACTCTACCCATTCTTACTCCTCTTTTCTTCTCCCTGTAAATGATAATGGCTCCTCCCATACTTAGTCGAACTTTCTTGCTGAGTAGATACCATCCTCCTGCCAGTCCCACTGCATTTCTCTTTGTGGAAATCACTGCTGTTGTAACTGTTAGCTACTGAATATGCTTTTGAAAAAAAATGGCTTGCTTCCTCTTCCCAGACTCCCATCCTCCTCCTTTGCAGGCTGCTTAAAATGGAGCTACCTGCTCACAATCCAGGGAAATCAGAATGCAAACACAGTGCTGCACCAATTTCCTCTACCCCTGCTTTTAGGCACACCCTCAAAAAAATGTCCTTTTGTCAGAGGAGCCCTCTACAGCTCCAGATTGGGGAAGAAGGGAAGAGGAGAATGCTCCCTTCTGCTCATTACTGTCCCAGTAAAACTGAAACCAAGATATGTAGTGCTATCGCAGATCAAAAGACAGTGCCAAGGAGGACAGGTCACCTACTGTGGGTTTGCAGTACTGCACTTGCAAAATCATTCAAGACAGGAACAGCAATGGGTTTATTTAACATACAGGAGACTCAGCGAACCACTTAAAGCCACAAATTGCTGGCTGGCTCACCCTAGACAGCATAGACCCTATTCAGTTGTCCTAAACAACTATCCGTTGCCCTCATTCAGATTACAGTGGTACTTAGAAAAGGCCCTTTTGAAATAGTCTTTAGAAAACCATTCCAAGTCTCGTTTTTGAATACCAAGCCAGAAATCAAACACAATCGCAGGATCAAGCAATATGTAAACACATCCAAGAGATTCTGGCAATCACATCTGATTTTGAACTTTCTAGAATTTTGCCTCCAGATGAACCATTACATCCATTCAGATCCAGTGACCAGGTCCTAAGACCTGGTAGAGTTTAGGGGAGGGGATTGCTAGGCTCCACTTCTACGTGGCAGGCCTGACCCTAGTCACAGTCAAGCCAGAGGTATGTGTCAGGCACATCAGTACAACCTGGGCCTGGGCAGAGCACCCCAGCACATCCCTGCAGTGGCCTAGGAGGCAGGCAGGGGTGGGGGAAGGGTAAGTTCTGTGTGACTAGCACTTCAGAATCTTGGGATTTAGGAGGTCTCCAGTTGGGGGTGAGCAGGTCAAGGGAGAAGTCCCTACTCCCTCTAGTTTACTCCTACGTCAATGAGTTTCCCACAAGGCATCAGAAAACCAGGCAGTCCAGCTGCAGATGCTGAGGAGATCAGAGAAACAAATCAAGGTCCTGAACAGAGCTATCACCTGGCAAGGCCCCAAACAGAGCGTGGTCTGAACTGTAAAAGGTAAGGTCATGAGATAAGCTGGAGCTATGACCTGTCATGGAACTCCACCTAAATCCCCAGAAATTGGGGGGCCGTGGCCCCAGCATGGTAATCCTGCATTAAGGCAGCGACCTTGTGCTCTGGTGGGCATAGACTTAGAGAAGGGAAGCCAAGCCTTCTTGTGAGAGGAACAGAGAGAGGTGATTTAGGAAGGAGTGTGGCTGGAGAGAAAGGGAGAGAAAGCTGGAGAAGAGAGAGAGCAAGGGAGCAGCGAGGAGGTTGGAGGCCTTAGAGTTGCTGCTGCCATGTGTGGTCAGTGAGAAGCCTGGGGAAGCATGCTAGAGAAATGACCTCTGTAAACTGAATTGGAAACACGGTTCTTGAAAGCTCGCTTTAACTTTGAAACTGCAAAGCTTAGGAATTGCCTGGAGACCTGAAGAGAACTTGCTGTGTTGGTGCTTTCATTGTCAGGTGTCTGAAGTGGTTGCTGCTACTGTTCTGCGAGATTTCAGAGGCTGGGCTGAAAAAATGCTGGAGCTGTGCCATTTTGGAGGAGGAAAGATGGTGCCAACTTGGTTTCTTCATTTGGCCTGAAGTGAGTAGAGCTGTGTCTTTGGAGGAGGATTGACAACGTCATCTTGGTTTCTTCATCTGCCTTGAAAGTGGGACAATCACCATTTTGTGGATGCACGTGGCTAAAGGACCCACATGTAGCCCTTTTGCAGTAGAGATTGGACTATGTGGTAAGTTTACCAAAGGGGTCCCTGTACCCTCAGTGACTCTTATCTATTTTGTCTTTAAACGAGTAAATCTGTCCTTGCCTCTTTTTAAGACAGTATGGTCTTGCTACTGCTCACATGGACTGGGACAAACCCGATGAGTGGCTGGATTTAAAGGGCCAGTTGCTCCCATTTGTACATTCAGTTTAGTTCTCTGCTTTGTCTATTCTGTTACTGATTTCAGCCCAGGAGTGCAGGTGCTCACCCAGGGGAAGGGCATTATTCCAAGAAAAAGAGAAGACGAGTGAGCCAACCATCCATCTCAAGACTTGCAGCAAGAGAGGAGTTAAGACTGATTAGAGGGAGTAAGGGGGACCTGGGAAGTGAAGTAGAGGTAAGTGGGTGCACTACTTAGGGGAGGCCATACCTGAGAGGAACAGTAACTATACAGAGATGATGAAAAATTTAAGAGAGTAACAAAATAAAATTTAAAAATTTGAAAGGCTTGGCAGGTGGCCATCCTGGCACTTGGCTGACTGCAGGCACCTAGGTGCTCCAGATCCTCTATCCTTTCTGGGCCTGGGGAGTGAGAGGGATTGGTCCTCCATCCACAAGCAAATGGGCAGAAGGCAACCAGGCATGCCTGTACATGGGTGTGACCTGCCACTGCAGGACTGATGGGGGAGACCCTGCCAAAGTATGGGTGGGGTGGGGGTGGCACTGGATGGACCCCCCCCCCTCCTGCTCTGGTTTACTCCTACTCCCTTCAGTCCTCACCAGGAATACAAATAGCACTAATAATCTAGCTGCAGACACAGGAGAGGTGAGGAGAACGAATAAAGGCCTTGGACACACACATCTCCTGGGCAGAACCCAAAAAAGAGCATGGAGAGAGCCACCGGACACAGGATTATGAGACCAATTATAGTAATGACTGAATCACAGAATTATAGAATAACAGAATTCTGAGATTACAATCACAGAATTATACCTATAATGCTATCAGGGACTGGGAGCCAAAATATCAGTTCAGAGATGCCCTCAGCAAGAGTAAGTTGCCCTCCTTTTCCACAGGGGGAGGAAGGCCACAGAAAGGTGGCAGCAGTCCCACAGTAGAGGTGCAAACCAAGAGAGAGAAGATGAACTGGACCAACCATCTTCTGATGTCTATCCTCATCAATAAACTTCTCAAGCAACAATGTCTGGGAGCCAGGTTGCCTAAGTCATAGGCCAGAACTTTAAGGCAAAAAAATGACAAAATGGGACAATAATCAGAATGGAGGAGACAGCCAGCAAGAATGAGGCATTGATAGACTCCAAACAGGCTTGAACTGACTGTTTGATACAAAGTTAAGACTGGAAATCTAAGGAGCACAGTCTACCTCATTCCAGGAACCTCAGATCCTAGCCCAGACAAAGGACATTGCTCCAGAAAAGGAAGAGACCAACGGGCTGAACATGGACAGACAAACAGCAGTGAGAGAGGAGTCGGAGTTGATAGGGGATGGAATAATAGTGGACACGATTTTCTGTGAGAAATGCTTGAGAACACTGTGAGTGGAGCCTGGTGGGAGCTGCTGAAGCATGGTGATCTTTTGGACCCTGAAGGGCTGGGCTGACAGCTGCTGTTGGAAGATGGAGCCAGGTGGAAGAAGGAAGTGACACAGGGAGAGACAGAGGGATAAAAAGAGAGAGGACCTTGGAGGAGTAAGGATTGAGTTGGGCCAAGAAGGCACCAGGCCAGGCTGGGGATTGTGCCTGCTGGTGCTGAAAAGAAAGTATGGAGACTGAGCCCAGAGGCAGAAGATGCTGCCCTCTGGCTAGAAATGCATAGAGATGCAGGTTTACAGCTTGGAGAAACTGTGGGGGATGCCACAGAAGGAGACCCAGAAGTTTCTTATTTGAAAGAAAAGATCCCTCAAAAGAGAAAAGTTCACTGAAAAAAAAAATCGTGAAAATTGCATTTTGCTAAAGAGAAAAGAACAGAGATCTGCAAAGCTTAATTCTAGGTATATATATATATATGCTAAAGAATGAGACTTGCAGAAATAGACTGAGTTTGGACCAATTTGAATTTCACATGGATGCTGCCTTTGTCTCTGGTTGGTGCTCCCATGCTTGGAGAGAGACACGTGATTTGGATTTCTGATGGGGCCTGTGGAGTGACTGAGATCTGGTCAGAGGTTGGTATCTTTTGGTTTTAAAACAAATCTTGTCCATTTTAAAAGTGCCTTGTTCCAGGCACTTGGGGGAGCCCCAAGCTGAGGGGGATGGGAAAGAGTAAGTGGCAATTGTGCAGCTCTGTCCTAGGCAGACCAGAAGCTATTGGTGAAAATCCCACCCTCTGGAAGCCCTGGGCCTGCAGAAGCCCCTCAGCACATTTCAGCCACAGCCAGGAATGCTGGCAAGCAGTGAGAGTCTCCCAACACCACATCTCTAAGGACCAGAGACTTGGGGGAAGGGGCCCAGGGGAGCTAATCTCAGTCCCTCTGGTGTCTGGAGACAGAGATGGTATCCCTACTGGTGCATGGGCAGGCAGGAGGCGGGGGGGGGTGGGTGGGGTGTCCCCCTCTGGTTCACTCCCACCTCCAACAGATTTTCATAGGAATGAGAAGAAAAACAATCCACCCGCAGACATACAAGAGGAGAATAAAGGCTCTAGACACATCAGTCACGTGGGTGATCCCCAAACAACATGATTGAAACCCTAAGAGATAAAACTGTAAATCCATCCAGAAATACAGCCTACCACAGAGCTACACTTACAATGTTTCAGGGGACCAGGGAACCGAATCCCTGATGAACACAGTGATGTGTTCAATACCAGTGAAGGAACCCCCTACCACAAAGGGCAAGAAAAAGCACAGAGATGGGGCCCCACTTAGACCTACAACCAGGAGAGAGGAGAGGAGAGGAGATGGACCATCTACCCACCAGAGCTTTTCCCCACTAGGGGACCTCTCTACCACAAATGGCTGGGAGTTGGGAACCCAACCCCAGATGCCAAAACAGTAAGGTTGGGAAGTAGCAAATGGAACAAACATCAGAACAGAGGAGACAGCTAATATGAACGAGACCTGTAATTACACAGGTCTGGAGAAAAGTAGACAATTGCCTCCATCAAAGGAATTGCCACAACCAAGGAGCCAGGATAGCAGCTCCACACAACCCTACAGCAAGAGGTTCTAAATATTCGTGGAGTAGTTACCTGCTTTAAAGCCACACCTGGAAATCTAAGCAGGAAGAAAAAAAAAAGGCGTTGTACCAGAAAAGAAAGAGAATGATGGGTCAAACACCAATCAATGACTTGCAGGGAAAAGGAGGTGGGAGTCACTGGAAGAGAGTAGAGGGAAAAGGGGAAATGGATGGATTGTAGCTATACAAATAAGACCAAGATTGCATACAGAAAAAAAAAAACAACACCTTGGTCTGTCTCAGCATGCATCTGTGCAAGTGAATTGTTACTAAGTTGTTGATTTAACACCCTCCCCCAAATCGTGATCAGAGTGAGGCTGTGTGTGTGTTGAGAGGAGAGGAGACAGTCCCAAAGAGATATACAACCAAGGAGATATACAATGTATCTAAAAAATAAAAAAAATAAAAATTAAGAAAAATATATTGTATATTACAGTATAGTCCTGCTTTACAATACTTATCCAGTCTCCAGATGTGATCTTATAGTGAATATCATAATGTGAACCTGATAATATATTGGAATTGTATAATTTGTTGAAAGATAGCATAACTTGAATATCATGGCACATAATTAAGCTAATACAAGATTATAATTTATACAACAAAATAAACCACAATAATACTGAGAAATATAAAATAAATTAAAAAAAACTTGGTAGAGTGGAAATTCCTGAATCAACTGCTGGAGAAATGTTAGTGCTCATAATGCACTGTTGACCACACTTAACTTCCTTCAAGTGTGAAGCTATAAAACCGTAGGCACACTATTCTAGAATGAAGATGGCCCTGAAAGGAATGTCCTGAGACCAAAACTGATTGGTCTTAAAAGGGGGCCGGGCCCCTACCTTCTTGGTGATGCATGAGCTGTGCCATGTTTGTGCTGGTGGGTACAGTCTCAAAGCAAGGAAATCACTCAAGATAAGATGGGAAGTGGGAAGCACACAAGGCATTGATGTCTGGGACTGAAAAGGAGAACGAAGGCTCATGTAGGCAGCCATGAAGCCTTCCTTGGGGAACAGTAGCAGGCTGCAGCAGGGCAGGGAGAGAGCAAAGGCCATGAACTCTGGGCCTGGATGTGCAACTGCCTGCAGTGGCAGGAAGCCAAGCTTGGGATCTTGTAAGCTGACTGCATTTGTTAAAGGAGTTTGAGAAGCTTGAGAACCTGGACTTCATGTTGCACCCTGTTTTACCTAGTCTGGTTTGAAATCTTCACTTTTTGGTCACTGATTTCCCCTACCTGAAGGTGTGACAGATGCTGAAAGAGAAGTGGAAGCTCCATGTTTTTGGATGTGTCTGGAGGACCATGTGACTTTGAACTAGGACAATGGCTGGATTGAAGCCAGTACCCTAATATGGGCAGTGTTATTTGTTGGTAAAATTTTAGCATCTCCATTACCTGTGTCTGAAAGATACGGAGGTCAAGAATAGTTCCCTGTGCTGGTATTCTAAGGCCCAGGGAGGGGATCATAACTGAACCAAGCCAGAGTGTGGTTGATAATCCCATCATCAGGATTCATGATGGGCAGGGGAGCCAAGAAAAGAGAATAAAAGAGAAAGGTGTAGGGATGGAAAGGAGGAGAATTTGGAAGAGCACCTGGAGATTTAGTTAAGAGGAAATCTGGAGCAGGAGTGAACAGTTTTGCTTCAAAAAGAAGGACCTGGGAGCTGTTGAATCTTTCAGGGCTCCCAGAATTCCAGTCTTTGAAGGTCAGAAGTTGGATGAAGGCAGAGAAGAGGAGTTGATCATAGAGTGCAGAGCTGTCCTGAACTTTGTGTTGGTTTTGGAACTTACTCCATATTGGATACAGTGACTGAAAACCCAAGACAAGGGCATAACCTGACAGGTTCAGACTGAACCACGTTAATTAAGACAGAGGCAAAACTCATACAGCTCCATGAAGAGCAGAAGTGGGGTTCCTTTTTGTTTGGACACTTGGGGGGATGTGAACTATTAGACTTTTAGTTTGTCTCTCCTATTTGTGGAAATAAACCCCTGTGCTTAGCCAAATTTGATCTCTGGGTAAAAACTGATTGCATGCGGGCAGAAGAAACCTCACTGACTAAAATTAAACCTCACTGACTCACCCGATAACAGGACTGTGTGATGAAGTGACTGGGGTCCCCCCACATCTTGGGGACTCTTTGCTTGCTTATTTGTCATGAATAAATTTTAGTTTGGTCACTTTAAGATTTTGGTCTGGTTTTGAAACTGCAAGAAGGGCTGTGGATGGGAAAGGAGCCCTCAGGGCAAGCAGGCAGCAGATTTAAAAGGTAAAGCTTTTCTTCCCTATGGTTTGGAAGTTTGAAGTTTAGCTGGAGGCTTCTTCCTCTTTTATCTGATAACAGTCTTAAGAATCTCTTGAGTTCTTATACTATCTAAGAGAAGGCCTAATTGCTCTCTTCTAGTAAACAGTTAAATTGTAGCAACTGCACCTGCCTGTAAACTGATGTGAATGACATTATGTGATTGTACGTTTTATCTTCTTATTGTAAGGCATTGTTGCATGTAGATAATAACACTAGGGGCCTTGTCCTATTGCTCACCATGGAAATGGTAATGAGGATTCGAAGTTGGAAACTGAAACTGGACCCCAGACATTTGGTGGGAGTGCCAGCTCTGTTGGTGCTGCTGGCCCCCACCGAGTCTAGCCAAGGGCTTCCCTGCCCCTGCTGCTCTAGCACATCCATGTAGTGGCTAGCACTTGTACTACAAGCAGCAGCAGCAATGGAGCATGCCTGTGGGCAATGCTTCCCACCCCCAGAAGCTGGGTTTGAGTGCTACAGCCCGCCAAGGCTCTGGCAGCTGCAGCAGGAGTATCCCGTTAGCTGTCCAAAAGGGTAGCACCCAGGATACCCTGAAGCAGGAGAATGCATGGTGGCTTTACCAAGGGCCATCTCAGTGGACTAGGCTTGATGACTATCCCCTGAACTGGCCAGGTTTAAGTGCTAGAGACCTCCCCTTCCCTGGGGCTCTGAGAGCAGTAGTATGGACTTGCACAGGGCATAGGCTCCAGGTGGCAGGGGTTCCCCTCCCCACTACACTGCCCTAGGGCATGAGCCCCATTCATGCCAGGCTGGAGAAAGCTCTGGAAAATGCAGTAAGAGCAATTCCTGGGTTAGGACTGCAGGGAGAAGCTCTTGGCCTCACTAGGCTGGCTCCAGGGCTGTGGCTCCTTGGCTCTGCAGATAGTAGTCTCATGGAGTCCTGGCCAATATGGCCAGCTCCCAGTGGAGTCCTCCCTGCAGCAGCTAAGACCCATGCCCTAGCACTGCTTCAGGCACCCTGTCTGCTGAAGGGGCACAGGTGCAGAGACTGGTTCCAGCCCACCAGCCTGCCTTCTCCTCGAGGCATGTATGGGCTGTGCAGACACCAGGTCTGCCATTTCAAATGTGGTGCCCAGGTCATAAAAATGGACCTATTGTGTTCAAGCTCAAAAAATTACTCAGATTGAAAAATGAAAATGAGCTGATGGGTGCTAAACACGTCAGTCAGATGCTTAGAACTGAAAATGATCCACCTGAGTAGGCTTGTTTGCTGTGGAGTGCAGTCTTCATTCAGGAAAAAAACAAAACTTGTGAACTGACTGTACATATAGGGCATATAGTAGGAGGGGGCGGGGAAAAAAGGGGGCTCATAATGGGGGAGACATGGGCACAGGAGAATGTGGTGATAGTTCACAAGTGATGTGGTGGCAGAGCTGTGGGGACTACATGTGAGGGGAGAGACCAACTATTTTATAATGATGAACAATGATATAAAAAAAATGAGCTGACTGGTCCTAAATGATCCAGCCAGTCACTCAGGATTAAAAATAGTTCAATCAGGCTTGTTAGGGTGGGGGACCCTATAAGAGGATAAAAAGCAGAGCAGGAGCCAGTCTAGAGCATCCTGTTTCTACCCTCTCAAGAAAGAATAAAGGGGGAGGATCAGCAACCAACCTCCAAAGAAAGAAGAGAGGTCTGGCCATGGCACTTGCCTGTGGTCCTGTCTATATGGAGAGACAAAGGCCCAGGACCCATGTCTCAAAGAGTTTTATGTTTTTGGGCAGGCTGAAAACTCACAACAAGCTGTTAACAATGATGTCTTTGACACCACATCCTTATGACCAGTGACTGGCACTACTGGCCAGTGCTGTATAGCACTGTTGACAGGTGACCAGCTCTCTGTGTCTGGGTCACCTCCGAGTCTGAATGTTGTCTTGCAATTGTGAATATATGGACAAGAACCCATGAACAATGACCTGCTTGCCACCTTTGCATTGTTTTGGTCTCACTCTTCCCACCTTCAAAGGTCTCATCAATAGGAAATGTGTACCTGCTGCAGTCAAGAGTTTCTCCTGTAGGAACACTTGTGAAACAAGCCAAACTTGTCTTGCAACTTACCACAATGTTTCCCTATTTCAACTAGGCCCTGACCTCATACTGGAAAACAGATAAGGTTTTATGCTTTGTGTAACAATTACATAATATAAATAGAATAAGTTTATATAAAAAAGAAGGAATAAAAAGCGGAACCCCAAGCCACCTTGGAAGTTACGGCCCTTGATGACTAGCTGATTAGTCACTGGTTATATAGAACAGCAGCCTTCAATACCAGAGCTTACCAAGTTGGGCATGTTGGCACGCACCTGTAATCCCAGCTACCTGAGAGGCTGAGGTTAGAAATCACTTGAGTCCGTGGGTTCGTAACAACCCTGGGCAACATAGTGAGACCTACTCTCTCTAAAAAAAAAAAAATTCTCAGCTTCAAATGGGATCACCTAGGGCTGCATCTACAAGTTTGACAACATTCTTGTCCCTCTGTCTTCAGAACTGGTGAGACTGTGAAGCTTCAGTTTGAACAATGCCTAGGAACATTGTTTGCAGTAATGACAAGTCTTATGGAGACTTTCATTTGACAATTGCATCTTTAAAGCAAATACTCACTGTGGTTCTCACAAGCTGCATTACTATCACTTGGGAAATTGGGCCCCACTGAATCAGATTAAAAAAATTCAATAGTCATTTCCTGTCTTTTCCTTTATTCTGAATGACAGGTCTCCCAAGATGTTCTAGGCATGTCACTTTGGCATGTGGATTGTTACAAGCTGAGGTCAACAGAGGCCCTGAAGGGATGGGAGAAACTTTTACCAGTCCCTTAACTACCTAGAAGAATGAAAATTACCCAGGTCTGGGTTATCTCCAGAAATAACTTTCACATTGGAGAGACCAATTTACAGAGCAGGGCAGTCATCCAATTACGAGCATTTGGTTATTTTGTCATCTGAGTTTCCCCTCTTCTCTCCTGGAACCCATAAGGCCCCCTTTTTCATTCTTTAGTTCAGGATAAAAACCACTGTTTTGCCTCATTTACTGTAGAATGTGTATTCACGAAAATTCACCATATGTAATTAAATTTGCTCTTCTCTCATGATTTGTCCTATGTTAATTTGATAGTTTGCCCAAGAAGAATCCAACATCTGCCCCTAGAATTGTTTATTTTTGTCTGCAAAAGTTCAATTTGGAAACTTCCAGTGATTTTCAGATACTGAAACTTAGATGCATCTTCAAGATTCAGAATAGGAAGGAATCAGTGAACTTTTTGCCTTTTTAAAGGTAGGCTGTGAACACCAAATATAGCTTGTGGCTTGATTTTATGTGACACTATAACTAAGAAAAGTTTAACATTTTTAAAAGATTGCTAAAAATAACCCAAGTAAGAACAGATAACCAGTAATAGCATGGTCTAAAATATTTCTTTTCTGGCTCTTTATGTTGAGAAACTCTGTTCATCCCTACTTTTAGTTTATGTCCCAAGGACCTTATTTAATTTGAATTAAACCACCATCCTTGTGAAAATATTCTAACATACCAGTTCATGGTAGAATAAACTTGTTCCTCAAAAGTAATTCTTTAATATGTTGAGTTGTCTTTTTCTATTAGTGAAATTTTAACTCTAGTCTGCTTTTAACAATTGCTACCCGTTGGCTGGAAAGAAACGTTAGTCTCAACTGAAAAAAATATTTTGGAGACAAAAATGAGTATATGAAATTTTGCTTCACCCTAGTAAAAGACTTCAATAACCATGACAGCCAATCCAAATGCAGAGAGCAAGTCTGAAATCAAACAGGAAGGAAAAAAACATTGCAAATGTTCATGCAAGCCCTTCAGGAATGAATACTCCATGAAAGGAAAGACAACCCTTAGAAGGAAGTTCTAGTTAAGGCAATAAGGTAAGATAAAGACATAAAAGGAATTCAAATAGAAAGAGAAGAAATGAAACTAACATTAATTGCAGGTGATAGGATACTTTATGTAGAGAACCCCCAAAAATCCACAGAAAAACTGGAACAATAAACCAGTTCAGTAAGGTAATTGGTTACAATATCAACACAGAAAAATCAGCAGTTTTCTTATATGCAAAAAATCCATCAGAAAAAGAAGAAATTAAGAAAACTACTCCATTTACAATCACACCTACAGAAATTAAGTACTTTGGAATAAACCTAACAAAATTGTGAAAAACCTATACAATGAAATCTATATAATATCGTTAAACTATACAGAAAAAGACATGGAAACTACTCCTTGCTGGGGGAAGCTACGGTGACCCAGCGACCTCCATGTGGCCCAGCTCCAACCCTCTCTGCCCCTTTCCCCGTGAGTCTGGGTGGGAGGGGTCACACACTTCTCAGTGTCTATAGACTGGAGAGGAGGTCTTGTACAGAGAGAGCATGGGGAGTGGGTAAGCTGCTTCTTGCTGGGGGAAGCTGGGGTGACCCAGTGACCTCCATGTGGTCTGGGGCTCCACCCCTCTCCGCCTCTGTGTCCAGGTGGGAGGGGCCACACCCTCACCAGCACAGCCAGAAGGGGAGGTGCTGGGAAGGGGCACTCTCTTGCACAGAGACCGCACAGGGAGTGAGTAAGTTGCTCCCTGCTGGGGAAAGCTGGGGTGACCCAGCTACTTCTATGCAGCCTGGGGATCCGCCCCTCTCCACCTCTGTGTCCAGGTGGGAGGGGCCACACCCCCTTCTGGTTCTGCAGCCAGAGAGGAGGTGCCAGGATGGAGCACTCTCTCATACAGAGCACAACCAGGGCTTTGGCTGGGTGGGGGGTGGGAGGGTGGAGGAGTGGGGGGGTGGGGGGTTGTCATCCCCCTCTGGTTCACCTCTGGTTTATTCCCACCATAGTAATTCCTCTTGTTTGAATGAGAAAAACAACAACTCAGATCAGATATACCTGTAGAGACAGAAAGTAAAGGCTGTGAACGCACTCATCACCTGCCCCAAAAGACCACAATCTTGGAACTCCAAGACACAAGATGGTTGGGGACAAGAGTGAAGACGTGTCAACAGGAAACACAAACAACATTTCTGACACCAGGGCTAGGCTCCCCAACCATAGACACTGTCAACATGAGCAAGGAGACCCCCCCCATCTCAATGGGGGAATAATTGCACAAAGAAATGTCAGTGGGAAACATGGGGAGCCACTCCACACACCAGACCAAAAGGAGGTTTGCCAACATGCTCAGAAAGTCTACTTGCCCTAAGGATATTCATGGAGAACTGATCAGCCTGGCTTGTGGTCCCCCAGGAATGCAGGACTTCAACCAGGAGGGCACTGCTTCAGAAAGAACACAAAGAGACCAACAGACCAATCATCAACCAACAACTGACAGTGAAAAAGGAACTGGAGTGACCAGAGGGGTAAGCAAGGAAAAGGGTGGAGGGAGGAGGGGGGAGGACCATGCCTACAAAAAGAAAAGAAAAATTAAAGAAAAAGAGAAAGACAGGAAGAAACAGAAAGCTCCTGCTCATGGATTGGAAGAATTGACATTATCAAAATGTTCATAATACCAATGTACAGATTCAATACAAGTCCAATAAAAATTTCAATGACATTCTTTAAAGAAACAGAACAAATAAAACTGAAATTCATATGGAACAATGAAAAACCTTGAATAGTCAAAATCCTCCTGACCAAAAGGAGAGAGAATAGAGAGAAAGCAAAAAGCCTGGTCAAAAAATGGGCATAAGAGTTCAAAAGACACTTCTCTAAAAAGGAACTACAAATAGCCAAGAAACACAGGACAAATGTTCACTATCACAACCAGGGAAATGCAAATCAAAACCACAATGAGATACCATTTCACACCATTAAGAATGGCCCATATTAAAAAAAAAAAAGGTAAAGACAAGCACTGACTAGGATGTGGAGAAAAAGGAACACTTTTATACTGCTGGTGGGCATGCAGACTGGGTCAGCCACTGTGGATGGACCCTCAAACCACTGAAAATGGAACTACTACTTGAATGCTCAATTCAGCAATCCTACTACTGAGAATCTTCCCAAAGAACACTGAAACACAAATTTAAAAAGAAACCTGTACACCAATGTTTATTGCCACACTACTTAGGATAGGCAGGATATGGCAACAACCCAAATGTCCCAAAACAGACAAAAGTTGTGGTATATTTACACACTGGAATGTTATTCATCAATCAAAAATGATACACTTATGACATTTGTGGCAACACAGATGGAGCTAGAAGGAATCCTGCTAGCAGAAATCAAGCAGGAAAAAAAGGGAAACACAGTCTCACTTGTATGTGGGATATAGGGAAAAAAAAACAAAAGGATGAGACAAAGTTAAAACAAACTGACAACAGAATTAAAGCATACTGCAAGGGAGGGGGTTGGAGGAGGGTGAAACCAGGAGTGGGGGGGATGAGCACAAGAGATCAAGATGAAAGCTCATGGGTGACATGGTGCTGGGAGACCCTTGGGGTATATAATGATGTAGAAAAATATATATATACACACACATATACAGATAGTCAATGAAAAAAGTACACAATTGTAAATATGAAAAATAATTACATAATTTTTCTGAAACTCACACCCAAACCATTTCCAATAAAAAGTCAGACCTTACCTTAATGATGCGAACAAGCAACAAAAGTCAAATGATATGAGATTTTCAAGAAAGATTAGAAAATACCTTTCGAGGAACTTCAAGATGCTGCTGTTGCAGAAGCAATCTCTTATTTTATCAATGGAAATGAATCTGAAATTGGAGATCAAATTTGAAAATAGAAATTAGAATAGAGACTAGTCACTTTAGCTGGACTATAGTATCTGGCAGAACATCTTGAAAATGGATTTAGAACAAAAATAAGTCAGGACCCAAGATCAAAATCAACTTGTACCCTGGAACACTCAACAGCTACATACCACTATCCCCCTAACCAGTGACACCTGCAGATCTTCTATGTTATACTGAAGAAATAACCTGTCCCATGTACACGCACACACACACACACACACACACACACACACACACACACTCACAGAAGAAAAACACAAGGAAAAACCCCTCAATCCAGATCAAGAAGGATGTTTCAAAGAACAAGAAAGTGCTTATTATTTTAACCCATCCTTAAATATACAAAGTGAATTACCCATAATATCTAGGATTATCCTCCTCAATGGCTTGCTACTAGAACCTGTTCTTTCTACTAGAACAGGTTCACAACTTCTTATGTTCCAACATGGACAGTTCTATTATTAGTATTTTTCTCCATCATAAGAGGCTGACTGATATAAAATGAACTAAATGAAAGCATCTGTGCATGCATATAGCACCTATGGTATCTGCCAGGGTTAAATCCTGCCACTATTGGTTAACCTGTTTGAGTGAACATACCACGTAAGTGGTAGGAATTCCAAATAACCCCAAGTACCCTGTAACTCCCAACCCATTATCCCTTGAAACAGTCCTTTCTGCCATGTGATAGCATGTTTGTGAATTTGACAGGCCTGCAAATGGAATTGTGTTAGATGTACAGAGTGTGCACACACACGGACTGTTTCCTCTGTTATAACCAAGGAGTGTCTGCTGTGACTTACTTTTATCCTGTTATAAAAAATGCAGACTAAAGATGAAGATCTCAAGTCATGCATTCTCAGGGTAAATTGCTTTATGATGTATAACACATCAAATCAAAAAAAATTTTTTTGAGACTAGGGCTCCCTATGTTACCCAGGGTAGTCCCAAACCCACAGACTCAAGTGATCCCTAGCCTCAGTCTCCCAGGTAGCTGGGATTACAGGTGCATGCCACCACGCCTGACTCTTAATATGTTGAACTTTTTGAGAAAAGAGACACAGTATTATTCTCAATAATAGTTCACATATATATGAACATGTATATACATATATAAAGCCCCCCTCCCACCAGCTTTCCAAATATTTAATGCCATTATATTCTGTTTAAAATAAAATACAGACCCAGTAGTTGGGAGAAAACCTCCTAAGCGCACATTCTCAGAAGTTTCCTTTTCCTGATGATGATAACTGTAAAACAAGCTCACCAGAGTTGATTAGAACAAGGCCAGTCTTCTCCTTTCCTAGTGGCACAGGTGAGTAGTGGGGCCAATTTCTCATGCCTGCAGGACAGTCAGCTGTGACAGTGGACCCTCCTGGTCTCTAGGGTCCAAAATGGAGTCCTCAGCCCAGCTGACTGCTGCCAAGGAAGCAGCAGGTCCAGAGCTGTATCCTTCAAGTACTGTAGCTGAGAGCCAAGGATCTAAGTTTTACAAAGAAAAAACTTGCTCAGAAAGCTAGCAGTGCTGAAACACCATGCAGGCCTTGTCAGATACCCCACACTTGTGCTATGGTGCATTCTAGATGTCCCTAAAAGCTTTTAGAGACCATGAGAATCGCCTCAGGTGTATGCCCTCGATTGGTCTAATTTCTATTCTGGGAGTATTTCTCGTGTGGTCTCATATTCCCATGCTCATGCTCTAGCTTGGAAGGCTGAGGAAGAGTGGGAGCCAGCGAGGAGGTGCGAGAAGAAGACCTCCCCTTCCCCATCAACAGCCTCCTGGCCCCTTGGTTCTTACTCGATCGGATCAGGGTGGGTGTGCTTGAGCATTGCTTCTGATATTACAGTTAAGTTCAAGTTCTGGAAGTTAGTGAGTTGTAAGTAAATCATGTTTATTATATGGTGACCAGGGTATACTCATCCTCAGCTCCCAGTTATCATCCTCTTCCTGGATAGGTACCTGACACCTTTGCCCTTCCTGTCTCCTCTGTGCCATCAGTCACCCAGTTTCATCCACTTCATAAACTAAGTATTTTTAAATTCTATTTCATTATTATTTTATTTATTTCATCTTTATTTATGTTCCCCACCACCACTGCTTGTATCTCCTGTCTTTCCTTCTTATCCGCAGGGCCCTCAGTGTGTTTATTAATGCCCAACTGGTTTTTGAAAGTATTTTTAGGTCATCTACTATGTAAAGGTCAAGTATTTGTTTTTATTGTCCCAACTTACTTTGGTGCACATACTTATATCAGCTTCCTTCCATTTTGTTGAAAATGGTAACATTCTTCCTTTCTTATGACTGTATAATACTTCAGGGTGTGGCTATAGCACAGCTTCTTGCTCCAGTTATCAATTGATGGGCATACAACCTGCCTTCTGCCCCTATTTACTGTAAATAATGATGTTATGAACATATTAAAGGATATGGGGTTTTTGTATTGAAGGTTTCATAGTCTTTGGATATATGCCCTAGAGGATGAAAGCTTAGTATTTCTTTTTTTTTTAATATTAAATAATTTATTTATATACACATACATTTCACATCATTGTACTCCCGGGGGTCATCCACCACCTCCCCTCCCTGGCTGCTCCAGCTGGTTCCCCTCCCTCTAGTTGTGTATTTTTGTTTGGTTGGTTGTCCATATATTAGTGAAACCATTTGGTTTCTATCTTTTTCTTTCTGACTTGTTTCTGCTAATATGATTTTTTCTAGGTACATTCATGCTATAAAATCATCAAATTTGTCATTTTTAATTGATGAGTAATATTCCATTATGTATATATATCACATATTTTTCATCCATTTGTCTGTTTTGTGACATTTGGATTGTTTCCATGTCCTTGCAATTATAAATAGTGCTGCAGTAAACATCCAAGCACAGGTGTCCCTTTGTACCCACATTGAGGTCTCCTTTGGGTAGATTCCCAGAAGAGTGATTGCTGGGTCAAATGGTAGTTCCATTTTCATTAGTTTGAGGGTCCTCCACACAGCTCTCCATAGTGACTGGACAAGTTTACATTCCTACCAGCAGTGTAAGAGTGTACCTTTCTCTCTGCATCCACACCAGCACTTGTTGTTGCCCATTTTTTGGATGTGGGCCATTCTTACTGGTGTAAGGTGGTATCTCATTGTGGTTTTGATTTGTATTTCCCTGATTGCTAGTGATGTTGAACATTTTTCCATGTGCCTGTTGGCCATTTGTATTTCCTCTTTGGAGAAGTGTCTCTTTAATTCTTCTCCCCATTTTTTGATTGGGCTTCTTGTTTTGTTTCTGTTTAGTTATGTGAATTCCTTGTGGATCTTCATTATTAAACCCTTATCACTCTTGTGGAGGGCAAAAGTTTTTTCCCATTTGGTTGGGCCTCTTTTTGTTTTTTCTGTTGTCTCTTTTGCTGTACAGGAGCTTTTTAGTTTGATGTAGTCCCATTAAAAAAAAAAAAGTAAATTTCTCAGACATAAGCAGCAAAATTGAAGCAGTCATCAAAACGCTCCCTAAAACTAAGAGCCAAGGACCAGATGGCTTCACAAATGAATTCTACCAGGCATTCAAAGATGAAATAATGCCTGAATTACTAAAACTTTTCCAAAAAATTGAGAAAGAAGGAAAACTGCCAATACATTCTATGAAGCAAACATCATACTCATACCAAAACCAAATAAAGACAGCACTAAAAAAGAAAATGATAGACCAATTTCCCTAATGAACACAGATGCAAAATTTTTTTTTTAAATCCTGGCAAACTGAGTTCAGCAATGCATAAAAAGCATTATTCTTCATGATCAGGTGGGATTTATCCCAGGGGCACAGGGATGGTTCAACATCCAGAAATCAATAAACATAATCTGCTTGGCATTTTCATTCTTAGTTTTTTAAGGTAAATCCATATCACTTTCCTTAATGGTTGTACCAGTTTATAACCCCAACAACAGTATAATGGGGTTCTTTTTTCTCTGCATTCAACACGTATTGTTGGGGAATATGTCTTTTTAATATGTACCACTCTCACACATGTGATTGAAAAAGAAAAAAAAAGATGCAGTATTACTGGTTCATTGTGGTTCTAAGCTGCATCTGTCTTATTAAAAGTAGTGATGAATGCTGCTTAATGTCTGTCAGTCTTCTGGATATCTTCTTTGGTGAATAGCCTATGATTTTAAAAAATTTGTCTCTATCCCTAAAACAACTTTTCCAAAAGGGGCCCTTGATCATTGGTCTAAAAAATTGTAGCCACCCCATAATCTCATCTGTCCTCCATCAGCCACCATGCTGATGTAACTACATCTAATTCCCACCCATATCTCCTCCTGTAAAGCCTCCAGAGGGCTAACGGGGACAAGCCCATGATTGGCCTCCATCCTTCCTGACTCAGCCTCATCTCCTGGCAGCCTATTTCCCCACTTTACATTATATTCCTCCAACACCCACACACAGCTTGACTTCCTTCCACCTGAAATGTCATCTCTATCTCTCTGTCTTCTTCCTGGAGGCTTGACTGTGGGTCTGAAGGGAATGACCTCTCCTGGTCTTCTACCACACCTTAAGCACCCATGGTCTTATGTATTAAATTTATTTACTTGCTAGTGATTTCTCCTTTGCCAGAAAGTTCCCTGAGAACAGGGTATGTAGCTCATCCATTTCTTAGTTCCTTAATTCAGTTTATGCAGGTCCTGGTAAATGGCCAAAAATTGATGAATGTTTGTTGAATTAGCTATTCAACAATGGTTAATCCAATTTCTGTGCCTCTAACCCCACCAACGTCATGGGGGTTTCATGGACTGAATGCTTGTGCTCCTTCAAAACTTTTGTATGGAAGGCCCTGCCTCCAACATGACTGTATTTAGACTGTATTTAGGTTTTTTTTTATGGAGGTAATTGAGGTAAATTGAGGTTAAATGAGGTCATAAGGGTGGGGCCCTGATCCAATGGGATTAGTGTCCTCATAAGAAGGTACTCTCTGTCTGCTTATTTATCTGTCTGTGCCTCTGCCCTGCAAGGACACAGCAAGATGACAGTCTCTGGAAGCCAGGAACACTGCCCCTGGAGCTTTGACCTTGGACTTTTCAGCCTCTAGAACTGTGAGGAAGAAATCTCTGTTGGAGCTACTTACTCTCTAGTATTTTGCTGTAACTGCCAGAGTAGACTAACATGGGGTCTACACGGAAAAGCTGCCAGTGACAGGACCTCTGTCTCAAAAATGTCGGCAGCTGAGATGACTTACAGAGACAGAAAGTGTAGAAATAAGGTAGATGCTCTCCTCTGGCTGGAATCAAATAACTGTCCTTTGAAACCACTTGTTCACACACACCTCTGGCCATGGATGGAGCCCATTATGGTTTCTGCTTCTGTCAGGATTCTCTAGCTACAAGAGGCTGACTTCTAAGACTTGGGGTCTTAAGCAGAATCAGAGGTTCATCAGTTTGCAGTCATGCAATCCTTAATGATGGGCTCTGAGGGCCCTTAATGATGGCTTGAGAAGGTATCAGCAGGCAATTTTGTTGTGTGGATGTCAGGATGTACTTACACACAGCTGGATGGTATAAGCTACCATATATACAGGTACCCTGTGTGAACCATGATGGTGACTTGGTCCACTGCTGACAGAAATACTACACTATAGTTCCTGACTATGCTGAACTGTACAGAGAGGGGTCCTGCTGGATACTGGAAACAGAGGCTTTGAGCTGACAGGGCTCTTTTATTTCTTTCC
>PVHY01006493.1:48028-74251 GCA_004024945.1 Uropsilus gracilis | reverse complement strand
AGCAGGAACTCCATGGTGCCAAACCAGCAAAGTTCACTTTCTTCTCAGGCCTAACTTTTGCACGGCCTCTTTCAGACACAAATCAAACTCAGCAAAGCAAACTCCAACACGGAGTTTAAATCTGCAAACTCCTTAACTGCTTTCAGCACACATGCTGCCAGCCTGGGCCAGCCGAGGGTTGAAGGCCCTCGGTGGCCACATGGCCAAGCTTACATGGCTCACATCTTTACAAGATGGCCGATTCCCATGTCTCCTCTACTGAACCTCTCTCTCTATCCAGTCTCCATATTCGAATCTCCATCCAATCCAATCCTCCTCTTTGTTTGCACACCCTTTATATACCCTGATTTCCCGCCTTCCCGGAAATCTGTTACACTTCTTTCTTCCCCTTGCATCCCCCTGAAGGGAAATTCCAGCTCAGGTCATTCCCCCATTTTAACATTACCTGTCCTTGAAATCTGCAATCTTAAACAGGAGACAATGGAGGGGGGGGGCACACCCTATCAAAAGGGCTTTTGCCCTTTCTGTAGCAGACAGAGTTAAAAGTTTTTCTCTGGTTTAGGAAAAGCTGAGAAGAGATTTTTATTAAAAAAAGCCTGTTCCCCTCACCCCCTCAATAACAGTAGTATGTGGTCTAACGTGATAAAAGATAGAATGTGGAAGATTCAAGGAGAAATTGGGCTACAAACCAGTAAACCTAGTAAGTGATGGGTTGGTTTTCTAGACAGTTGTTTATCTAGACCCTGAAGCAGAGAGATGCTCACAAGGGTATAGGGACTGAGGTCAGACATAGCCAGAACCTTCCCCAGCATATACATTAGATCATAGTGACATGTAGGATTAAATAATTGCCTTAAAGCTGGGAATGGTGTCTCGTGCCTGTAAGCTTCAACCTATGAAGCGGCTAGGGCTAGGGATTGCGGTTCGAGTCCCACTTGGGACAACATAGCGAGCATGGTGGCATACGCCTGTAATCCCAGCTACCTGGGAAGCTGAGGCTGGGGATTGCTTGAGTCTGTGGTACCCCGGGCAACAGGAACCTGCGGTTCCAATGGCAAAAATAGTGAGAACTAGTCTAAATAAATAAATAAATAAATAGATAGATAGATAGATAGACAGACAGACAGACAGATAGATAAATAAGCAAGTGAATAAATAAATAAATAAGCAAGTGAATAAATAAGCAAGTGAATAAATAAGCAAGTAAATAAACAAACAAACAAACAAATAAATTCTTGCCTTAAAGTAGAGCTCCTAAGGTCCTTGTTCAAGTATTTGTTACACTCAGGAGATGGGTGGAGAAACCAGCAGACAATGCTGTATGACTCACATCTTTGACATTAAACACCTCTCCCCTGAAAGTCACCACTGTTCTCTCCCCTAATGTGGTGCCAGTGAGAGACAGTTCCAGTCAGTTACTAAGCTCATTGTTAATTAGACCTGAGACTCCAGCCTGTGTCTAGGGAGTAGCTTACAGCAACCTTTAGGCTGTATTTTTTAGGTTACTGGGTTTCAGTGTACTTTATCATGCTTTCAACTGGTCATCATACTTAAGTAGAATCAAAGGAATGAACTTGTCATTTATTTAGAGAAAAAAGAATTTAATTATAGAGAAGAATCAAGATTAATTATGGGCAAGCTTATTAGCAACTGGATAGAAGGCACTAGAATTCTAAGAACATGGAAGAGAGATCTAAATTGGTTGGTCATAAATTGATTAAATGAGATCACACAAAACAGGAACATTCATGCTTTCTGACTTCAAAACAGAATACAAAATACATTTTACATACTGATTGTAAAAAAAACAAAAATCAAAATTGTAAAGAGATAATTTGGCTCTATTAAGTGATTCATGAGTTGAGCAGCATCCAGACTAGATCTCAAGTGCACATATAAAACAGAGGGTATTTATACACAGAAAGAGGATGGGACAAATTATTAGCAAAAGAAAATATTGTTTCAGTTAAAGCCATCTTCCAAGGTGAGGGAAGGAAGTTCTAATACAAATAACCTCAGTGGTGCTAGATGAGCACCTCAGTGGTGCTCAGTGGTGCTGTACAATCAATTCCACATTGATTGTATATAAGTACACTGTAATTTTCTAGATATCCTGCTACAGGTCTAGCAGTGCAGAGAGCAAAACCATCTTTACATGCTCCATCCATCTGCAGGAATCTGCTGTGCTTGAAGATAATGATAGTATTTTTACACCTACTGAGGACCAAGGAGCCAGATGAAAAAAAAAAAAAGATTTAACAATGGCAGTACATAGCCTTTGCACTCTGCTGGGCATCTTTAGAGAGGCAGAGATTAAAGGCTGCACTGGATTCCCCTAGCACCAGCATGTCATTAGTGCTGGACAATTTAGAAAAAAAAGCCCTGCCTACTAAAAGTACAATCTTGATGTAGTCCAGGCTATTTATATTTTCCTTCAATTTTTAGCATTTGTAGATATGTGCTGAAAAAGATTTCTGAAGTGTAAGTCTTGGAGTTTTGCCCATATTTTTTTCTATATATTTTATGGCTTCAGGTCTTAGATCCAAGTCTTTTATCCATTTTGAGTTGATTTTTGTGCATGGTGTTAGGGAGTAGTCTAGGTTTGAAATCAGATAACAAAACAGGCAAAATAAACAAAAGTTACTGAAGGTACAAGGAAACCCTTTGGTAATCTTACCCATCAGTCCAGTCTCTAGTCCAAAAGGCTGTACACCTGGCCTTCAGTCATGTGTTCCCTCAAAATGGCGGCTGCTCACCTTCAAACCAGATAAAGAAGCCAAGATGACATCATTGTTCCTTTTCAAAGACACAGCACCACTCACTCCAAACCGGAAGAAGCCAAAATGGCATCATGGATCCTTCTTCAAAGCAGGAGATTCAGATCCAACACGGAAACCAGAATGGCATCATCAATTCTCCTCTAAAAGGCACAGCTCTGGCATTCTTTCATCTCCAACTCCAAAGTGGCCCCAAAAGCAAGACTCATTCGATTCAGCAACAGCAGCACTTCAGACATCTCACAAAGAAAACAGCAACACAGCAAGCCTCTTAGGTCTCAAGACAGTTCCCAAACTTTGCAGTTTTCAAAATTCAACAAATTTTCAAGTACCAAATTTCTAAATCAGCTTACATGAATCACAAGTTTCTCCAACATGCTTCCCTGGGCTCCTCAGCCCGGGCCCAGCCTAGGGTCTGCATCCTGCCTGCTCCCTCCCCTGGAAGCTCGCAGATCCTGCTCCTCTTCTCCGCTCTCTGTCCTCTCTCAGCAACATGTGTTTTTCCTCCATCTCCTCCCCAATCTCCTGAAACTGTCATATCAGGAGACTTGGCTTCCCTTCTCCAAGTTTCCACCTACCAGGACAATAGCTGCCATTCTAATGCAGCACCACTAGTACTGGGGGCCACAACCCCCCCCCCATGCCCCGGGGTAGATAGTGATGTAGAAAAAAATTATACTAATAAAATAGTAATAATAATAATAATACATAATTTTAAAAGTACAATCTTAATGTCAATAACACTGTTCCACCTATGTAAATTAAATTCAAACTTGTGTTTATTTGAACAGCTCTTGCAGAGTAAAATTGGTCAAGCTGCTTGAATCTTCATTTTGATTATCTAATAAACTCTGTCTGAAAGTGGGCGACCATGAAGGGCTTTTTACCTTCATTTTAACACATACAGTCCTGCTTCCCTTCCGAAGCAGGCTACAAACAGGCCTTTTACCTTTAACCTTTAACCTAACCTTGAGCCCTCTGCCTGCTTCTCTCTACAAAGCAGGCTGTAAACAGTTAATTAGCATTTACACTGTACCTGCCTACTATTGATATGCAAAAGCCAGCCAGCTGCTCTCTGCTTTCAGCTCCAAAAACAGCAGAAAAAAAAAAATTTAGAAAACACAGTTTAAACTCCTGGGTTCTTTCCACCATCCCCAGCCTTCTCAAACAAAATGCAACACTATCAGTGCAAACTAATTTATTTTTAACAAAGTGACTTTCTAATTACTAAAAAAGAAAACATGTAAGACTCAGATTACTTTAACATTGTCCAAAACCTTTCTCAGCATTGTCCAAAGTCCTTTCCTTGATTGCCCAGAAATCCTCAGTCTCTCAGTCCTGATCATCTCACCAAAATCAACCAGTCAGAGTTCCTCTCCATGTGTTTGAAGAGTTCTTCCTTTGGGGCACTCCTTTGGCGTGCTCATCCTTGTCTTTTACGCTACCTTCTCCTTGTCATCTTCAGGTAGCAGGAACTTCATGGTACCGGACCCAGCCAAGTTCACTTTCTTCTCAGGCCTAACTTTTACATGGCCTCTTTCAGACACAAATCAAACTCAGCAAACCAAACTCCAACACGGAGTTCAAATCTGCAAACTCCTTAACTGCATTTAGCACACATGCTTCCAGCCTGGACCAACCAAGGATTGCAGGCCCTCAGTGGCCACATGGCCAAGCTCACATGGCTCACGTCTTTACAAAATGGCCAATTCCCATCTCTCTCTATCCGATCTCCATATTGCCTCTCCAGATCCAAATTCCAATCCCTCTCTTTGTTTGCACACCCTTTATATACCATGATTTCCCACCTTCCAGGAAGCCTGTTTCACCTTGACCATTTCACTTCTTTCTCCCCTTGCATCTCCCTGAAGGGAAATTCCAACTAAGGTCATTCTCACATTTTAGCATCTCTCCTTGAAATCTGCAATCTTAAACAAGAGACATGGGGGGAGGGGTAGCGCACCCTATAATGTCTAACTATTGAGATTTTATTTTCAGTGAACCTGTGATTTTGGATTACAGTTTTGGGGAGAGATTGAAACTGCAAGAGATGTTAGGTCTGGACTGGGGACCAGGATGAAAGATTACATTTTGGCCAATTTTTTCTGTTTTTAACAGGATCAAATATATTCACATTTCAAAAAGCAAATTTGCACTCCCTATGTTTAATGCACTTCATCTATTTTATTCAGTTCCATTTTTTTAAAAATTCTACTTCCAGCCCAACTGATTTCTTAGCTAAGTAACTGATAGGGTGTGCCCTCCCCCCCCCCCCATTGTCTCCTGTTTAAGATTGCAGATTTCAAGGACAGGAATGCTAAAATGGGCCAGGCTGGCAGCATGTGTGCTGAATGCAGTTAAGGAGTTTGCAAATTTGAACTCCGTGTTGGAGTTTGTTTTGCTGAGTTTGACTTGTGTCTGAAAGAGGCCATGCAAAAGTTAGGTCTGAGAAGAAAGTGAACTTTGCTGGTTCGGCACCATGGAGTTCTTGCTACCTGAAGGTGACAAGGAGAAGACAACGTGGATGGCAAGGAGGAGCAAGTCAAGGGAGCAGTCAAAGGAACATGTCTTCAAGCGTCTGGAGATGGACTCTGACTGGACATTGGTGAGATGATCAGGACTGAGAGACTGAGGATTTCTGGGCAATCTGGGAAAGGACTTTGGACAATACTGAGAAAGGTTTTGGACAATGTTAAAGTAATCTGAGTCTTACATGTTTTCTTTTGTAGTAATTAGAAAGTCACTTTGTTAGAAATAAATTAGTCTGCACTGATAGTCTTGCATTGGTTTGGTATTTTGGTTGAGAAGGCTAGGGATAGTGGTAAGAACCCATGAGTGGAAAGTTTAAACTGTGTTTTAAAGTTTTTCTTTTTAGGTCTGAAAGAGGGAAGGAAAGCAGAGAAAAGCTGGTAGCTGATGTTTGCATATCAATGGTAAAGGTGATCAGGAAAATGCTAATGAAGAGTCTGTAGCCTGCTTTTTAGAGAGAAGCAGGCAGATAGGTGTATCCAGTTAAGTAAAGTCAGAAAGTCTTTTTACCCACTTTCAGAACTGCTTGTAGCCTGCTTCTGAGAGAGAAGCAGGCCTGTAAGCCTTTCTTTGGTCGCCCACTTCTTCAGACCCTGTTTCATAACCACGATGGCCTACAGTTTGAAAATCACTGGAAGTCATGGACCTAGGACTTTAATTGCAGCAGAGAAAGAGGCAGTGAGGGGATTAAAAGTGCTAGTCCTGTGGCACTTTAGAGATAACAAAAGAAACAGTGTAGCAGCTGGAGGTAAAGAGAGAAAAGCAACTGAGGAATCCTAAAAGCTAAGTGAATATTTCACAGGAAGAAGAAAGTGCCAAAGTGTCTCTTTTGTACTGAGTAAAAAGAGCCTTGACCTTTGGAATTTGCAAAGTATAAAGGCCATTGAGAGTTTAAGAATGAAGCAATTAAGTGGTGAAGACTAAAGTCTGACTAGAGATAAATAGTTACAGCAAACAGACCAAGCTCTTTTTTGCTACATAGATTAGTAGGGGATTTAGACAACAGCAGGCAAAAGATATGGGGATAAAAGTTTAGCTATTTATAAAATGTTTATATGCTAATATAAATGTCCAATGATGGTGTGATAACTGAAGGAAATCCTTGAGAAGGCAGGGGGTCATCCACAGACAGGTGAGGAAGGGTAGTGGCCAGTCACAGACACAGGTAACTTGGTGAATTTGCTGTTCTTTACTATTATAATTTAATAAAATCAGCTAAGAATAAGGAAAGGTAGAGAGAGATGTTGTTGGTTTGAGGAAAGGGGGTAAGAAAACAAACAAAATGATGGGCTTAACCACACTTAGAAAGGGGAGCAGCTGGCCTCTTAAATGCAGCTACTCCCCAGGTTCATTCTAGCCCACACACAAGCAGTAGCAAGACCACACTAACCTTAAAGAGAAGGCAAAACAGATATACTCAGTTAAAAGGACAAAATAAAGGAAAGTAACTGAAGGGGCACAAGGAACCCCTTGGTAATCTTACCCAACAGTCCAGTCTGTGACCTTGAGCCATGTGCTTCCTCAAAATGGCAGCTGCCTTACCATCAAAACAGATGAAGAAGCCATTACTCCTTCTTCCAAAGACACAGCTGTTTACTTCAAGCCAGAAAAAGTCAAGATAGCATCGTTGATCCTTCTTCAAAGCAGGAGATTTGAACCCAACAAAGAAAACCAGGATGGCATCATGAATTCTCCTCCAAAAGGCACAGTTCCAGCATTCTTTCAGTTCCAACTTCAAAGTGACCCGAAAACCATCAAGACTCACTTGATACAGCAGCAGCAACCACTTCAGACGTCTTAACAATGAAAAGAGCAACACAGCAAATTCTTTTCAGTTCTCCAGTAGACTTCCAAGCTTTGCAGTTTCAAAGTTAAACAAATTTTCAAGTACCAAATTTCCAAGTCAAGTCAGCCTATACAAGTTACAAGTCTCTCCAGCATGCTTCCCTAGGATCCTAAGCCAGGACCCAGGGTAGGGCCTGCATCCTGCCTGCTCCTGCACCTCTCAGCTTCTGGTGCTCTTTTCTCCCTAATGCTCTCCCCCTTCTCTCTTCTCTCCACTTGTTTTGACACAGTCTTCTCCCTAATCTCAACTTCTCTCCTCTCACGTGAAGAATTAACTTCCCTTCTATAAGTCTGCACCCACCAATGAACAATAGCTACTAGTCTAATGCAGCAGCACCAATGGCAGGTCCCCAATTTCACCACAGCCTGCCTATCAAAATCATCTAGAGACTGTCCCAGTCCCGTTTCCCTGATTTCCCAAGTGATTGAGTGCTTTATCTTTCTCCAAATTCTCATCCTTGTCTCAGAGGCTTTTTTCTACACAATCCCAGAGAGGTTATTCAAAATTTAAGTCTAGTTATGCTAGCTCCCAGTATTTTCCCAATTTAAAGGGAAACACAAAATTCTTGCCTAAGTGAAGTCCTCCATGATGTAGTCCCTTATTTCTTATCACTCTTGCTCCACTCACATTCCTCTCCTGTTAATTCTTGGTTTCCTCAGGCATTGAACATTATTCCCACTTCCTCATTTCTGCTGTGACTGTTTTATAACTTCAACCTCTTTGACCACACTTTCTAAAACAACATTTCCATGTTGTCCTGCTCTGCTTAGTCTTTTATCTTGGCATTTATTACACTCTATGGTAGAGACGTGTAGTTCATTAAATATCCATTTCCCACCCTGTAACTCTTCCAATTAGGCGGGGGCCATATGACTAGCTCTGAACAATAATCTATGAGCAGAGGGATGCCCATATACTTACAGGTAAAAGCACTCAAGCACTAATGTACAGCACTATAGTTCTCCTCTCCTGCTAAAGTAATCTTGAAGACTACATGCTACATAATGGAAATAGCTTAAATCACTGATTCATCACATCAGGTAGTTACCCTGAAAATGTGCCTGGTTTATTTTGAAAGGGACAGGGATGGTGAGAAATACACTGTGTGGTGTTAAACCATGGAGTATCTGAGGTTAATGTTATCACAGCATGATATAGTATCTGTTATGGTCTGAATTATGTCTCCCCAAAATTCATGTTGAAGTCATAAGCCCCAGCACTTCATAATGTGACTGCATTAACAACAGGTCTTTTAATGACCAACTAAGGTAAATTGAGGATATTAGGTTGAACTCCATGGATGGGATCAGCACTCAAGAAGCTGTACACATCAAGCCCCATATCTCCATGCCACAAACATATCAAAATATCCAGCACCCCATGAAATGATCCTTCCAAGTCAGGAAATAGGGGATAATGGGTCTGGTTGAACCTAAGGGGAGAGCTCAGTTGCCTTAGTGACCTTTAAAAGATGAAGAATGATAGGCCTTCTTTTCTTGTTTTTTGGTTTGACTTGTACCCTAGTATTGATAGGGGTGATATGGTGAAACTGGGGAGCCATGGCCCTGCCTTTCTAACACTGCATTAGGGTTGCACCATTTGCCCTGGTGGGCAGAGACTTGAAGAAGGATGGGAAGCCAAGGTTTTTTTTCAAAGGGATAGAGAGAGGACTTAGGAAGCAGCATGACAGGAGAGGAAGAGGGAGGAAGGAGAAAGTGGTAGAGCAGCAAGGAGGCTGGAGGTCCAACAGTTGCAGCTGCCATACGCAGCAGCAGTGGGGCAGAGAAAGAAGTCACACTGTGGGCCTCCATACTCAGTCCAGGCTGGTGAGGAGCCCAAGGAAGCATGCTGGAGAAACTTATGACCTGTGTAAGCTGATTTGGAAACTAGGTAGTTGGAATCTTGCTTTATCTTAAATGCTGAAAAGCTTGGGATTTGTCTGGAGATCTGAAAAGAACTTGGAGTGCTGCCATTTTCAGCACGAGATATCTAAAGTGGTTGCTGTTGTTGCCTGGAGTGAGTCTTGGTGGTTCGGGCTGCTTTAGGGTTGAAGCAGGAAGAATGCTGGAGCTGTGCCTTTTGGAGATGGGCTATCTTTATTTCTTTGTTTGATCTGAATCTCCTGCTGCTAAGAATAAGCTAAGAGTAAGGAAGTTGCTGGATTGAAGGTGGTACAAGTTGTCCCTTGTACCTTCAGTTACTTTTGCCCATATTTTTTAGTGAATAAATTTTGTTTTTGCCTCATTTTTAGGTAGTTTGGTTTTGCTACTATGCGTACATGGGCTAGGGATGAACCTGGGGAGTGGCTAGGTTTAAAGGGCCAGCTGCTCCTGCTTGCAAGTTTAGTTAAGTACCCAGCTTTGCTTGTTACCTGCAGTAAAAGCTGACAGGACAGATAGTGTCTAGCCACATGCTCACCATTACTCATCTCCCTCCTCACTCCCCATGTAAATAAACCTTTTTTAAATTGTGTCTTGGCATATTTGCTATTGGGTCTGACAAACCAGGACACCCTCTTTTTGTTTGGTGAGTTGCCTGCAAACACTCATAAAAGGAGGAGATTGGAACATAAATGAACAGAAGACCATATGAAGATACAGGGAGGTGACCATATGCAAGTCAAGAACAGGGATTCAGAAGGAAACAACCCTGTGGATACCTTGATCTGAAACTGCTAGCCTCCAGAACAGTAGAATAGTGAGAAAGAAATTTCTCTTGTTTAAGCCAACCAATCTGTGGTACTTTATTCTGTAAGTCCTAGGAAAGGATTATAGCATCCAAACACACAAAATGTGCCTAATATTCCATCTGTCATACTTATTTTTTGTTTCCCTCCTCCAGAATGTTCACAGGGATATTTAGTTAGCTAGTTTCACAGCACTTAGAATAGTGCCTGACACCTAACAGAAGCGCAATTAATACTTGACTGAATGAAAGTTGTATTTTAATGAAAAACTTTCCAAAATAGCTTTCAGGGGGTACTAGTCATTTAATTTCCCCTAATATTTAGATTTCACTAAATTAATTCCCTTTTGTTTCTAATTTTTCTGGTTTGCTTTCCTTGCTTAAATAATGTTGATACCAACTTTGTACAAATATTTTGAGATAATTTTTATTTCCACTATTGACATTTTTTTTCTTCTCTTGATTTCCATTTTCTCTCTTCCTTTGATTTTCTGAGTTCTATTTCCAAGTTTTAGATTAGCTATATTCTGTCTCTTTGTTGGTAACACAGATGTTTGCACTTTACTTCTAGAATAAAAACTATAACACCAATTCCTGATAATTACATCTTTCACTGACTTGCAAATTTTAATGTTATTTATAAATACTGATATATGAAATAATATTCTAGGATTTTTTTTTAAGTGTGAAGAACAAATATTGTCTTCAATTACTGCTATACATGTTAGCAGCATTTTCTAACACAGCAGTTCTAAGAATATAGTATTTGAATGATCTACTTTTTGTTTTACATGAATTTTCCTACTCCCAGAGTGTATTTTTTGCCTCATTTTATTCCCTGCAAAATGTTAAATCCATCTTGTTTTTTTCACTGTTGATTTGTCCTATTGTCTACAATAGGTATTAAAGTATTTACTATTCTACATCTACTTTGCTTTTGCATTTCTTCGGGGATTGTGCTTAGTAAACTATTTTTTTTTTTAGGGGGGGAACTAGGTCTCGCTATTTTTGCCTGTGGAACCGCAGGCTCACGTTGCCTGGGGTATCACAGACTCAAGCAATCCCCAGCCTCAGCTTCCCAGGTAGCTGGGATTACAGGAATGCACCACCACACCCAGCTATTTTTTTGGGACTAGGTCTTGCTATGTGCCCCCGGGACTTAAACTGTGATCCCTGGCCCTGGCCGTGGCTTCCTAGGCTGTCACCTACAGGCATGTGCCACCATGCCTGGCCTTAGTAAACTATTTTTCAAGAAGTTTAGATTCACAGATTCGCAAATATGTTGCAACAAGTTCTCATATATATCATACTAATAACATATACCTTAGTATGCTCATGTTCTATTCAGATTTCCTTAGCTTTTACCTAATACTCCTTTCCTATTCCAGGAACCCATGCTGACTCCATTTCCAATCTCTTTCTTCCTTGCTGTACCAGAAAGGCTAAAACCTTAATCTCCTAGCAACCCCTATAGTATAGTATTTTAGTATGAAAGACAGGCAAACTCCCTAAACAGAGCACCCATTCTTGAATATACAGGTGAAAATCAACAAAGGAAAAGTATCTTTCTGAGAATATACACATAGTTCCATAGGCTTCTCCCTCATCATTTCCCCCCTTTCCTAGCAGATTATCACTTGTTACTCTGAGAATTTTCAACTTAAAGAGTACTAAAATGGATCAATTTCCTCTAACTCACTTGTATAGCTCAAATACTTCTTTATATTTATCACAATTACAGTTAAATAATAATAACATGGTTAGTTGTTAAAAGTCTGTATGAATTGCAAAGTAAACGCCACCGTCTTAACTCCCCACTATAATTCAAACAATTAATTACAGTTCCTTATACAGGGAGGCACTCAATAAATATTTGTGTGAACATGCAAAAGAGGATTACCTAATAAAGCATAATCACCAAGTACACAAAAGTTAAAGCTTTCACTTTTATCCTTGGCTACTACCTATAAACAGCCACATTCTTACTTCATAGCTTTGTACAAAATTGTCAACTATTTGAAGAAAATCAATAGTACAAAACAGATTACAACCCAAGAAAACCATTTAAAAATTGAAATTCAAGGAAAAACATCTTTTCTAGAAACACAAAGTTATGCCACTCAAGTGGAAAGTATTGGATTTTTTTTTTGAGACTAGGTCTCGCTATTTTTGCCTGTGGAGCCGCAGGCTCTCGTTGCCCGGGGTACCACAGACTCAAGCAATCCCCAGCCTCAGCTTCCCAGGTAGCTGGGATTACAGGTGCACGCCACCATGCCCAGCTATTTTTTTGGAACTAGGTCTCGCTACGTGCCCCAGGCGGGACTCAAACCGCGATCCCTAGCCCCGGCCGCTTCATAGGCTGAAGCTTACAAGCACGAGCCACTGTGCCTGGCCTTGGATTTTTTTAAATGTGAATTCTTAAGGAATCAAAGAATTGGCAAAATTCTCAACAATCACTGCACCCAGAGAGTCAAACAGAACATTCAAAGGGTCTGTACTAAGTAAGAGCATACACCAGTCTAGGATTATGTGAAATTTGGCTCTGATGGCCTTGCAGAGTCAGGAAAACAAATCAAAACTCAATGTCATCCCAAAGAAGACCTTCTCCTTCTCACTCCACCAGCCTAACCAAAAGCTGCAAACAAAGGCACATTGGAGGAATTCTTCGGAAAACAGCAGTATGTGAGAAGTTATAAACACGGGTGCCAAAGTCAATCATTGGAATGACTAAGTTAGAGAGAGTGTTAGCAAGGGTGTGAAGCAGATCATGACTCTCACTGTTATGGGTAGAGGTAAGTTGACAAAAAACATGTTGGAAAACTTGTATGTGATCACCTAACAGGTGGAACAAATACAATGATCTATGATGCAGCAATTCTACTGAGGTACAGATTCCAAAAAAATGTGTAAAAATATGCTACTCAAAAGACATTAGCACAAATGTTTACAGCAGCATTACGTGAAATACCCAAAGCTAGAAATCCAAATGTTCATCAACCATGGATAAACTGTAGCAGCAGTCATACAAAAGAAAACCACAATAAACGTAAAGTACGACTACATGCAAAACTAGATTTCTGATCCCCCTCCAAATCCAACTTAGGTTGGGCTAGAGTTAGTCTACTTGGGTTGTCTGCCAGCTGTTTAGTAGGATTCAGCATCAGTCACAATAAGATTCCAGTGAAGCAAGATGTATCCCAAAAACTTGAATGGTATATTGGCTACACCTGGGGAGAAAGCCCTTAATATCTTTAAAGAATGCCTTTAGATTGATAGTCATTTCTCCCAAGTAGAATAAATTATATATTTATTTAAGTGACTTTACTTTAAAAAGCATTTATAAAAGAAAAATTATTACAAGCAACCAAAATAATCAAACTCATAATACAAGTGAATATTTATTTGAATTTCTCCTGGTAATAGCACTCAACACATAAGAAAAACAAGTTGTGAGATTTTGTTATAAATGTCAATTTTTTAGAAAGTTGGGCTCTGTATTTTAAAGGCCACAAGTGAGTTTCTGTTTTAAAACTGCCATTCAAAAAGTAGTATTATAAGAAATATATACTATAATTAACATGATGTGTTTTATGGGATGGATACATATCTGAATGCCAATCTGAATATGGAAGAAATATTCATGTGTCAAAACCACACTGGAAAACCAACTGTTTTTTTTATAAAAAGTAGCTTGAAATAAAAAGGAACCTGTTAGTAAACTCAATAAACTTTCACACATGGGATTTTAAAAAAATCCCCACCCATCCCACCCACCCCCACACACACCAAAAAGGTGGTAGATCTCTGCTTACTACCATTATATAACAGCTCATTTCTATACAATGTGGAAGCTGGTTACATAGTCAATGTGAACTTCCTAAAGTGCATCTTTTGAAGACTGTTTAGTATAATTGCAACATCAAATATAAAATATTTAACAGAAGACAGGCAATAATAACGCTAAATCATTACACTATAAAGTTTTTAAAACTATTTTTGAAAGTTTTGATTTGATTCATCAAAGAATAAGGATGTCAAGCACAGTAGCATTCTCATTTTCCAACAGTAAGCATTATATTCTTCTGTTATTTGGCAAATCTTTTGAAGTTGAATAAAAATAATGCAGTTTAAAGAGCATTTCTTCTGTCACTGCAATACAGTTCCTCAGGCAAAACAGGTAGGCGCAGAGCAAGAGTTAGATTTTTGGAAGTTTCGGTGCATTAACCACAGGATTTGCTTCCTGTAAATATCTCCTCCCTGCGCCCTTGTAATCATAGGTGCAGCCATGAGTTTCTGCATAGCGATGTGATGCACAGAAGTTGTTTCCACATCTAAAGCACAAAAAAAAGTTTACGTGAGTAGTTACATTTCTGTTAGGGGCTCATATCTTTGGGTCATCAGATCTCGACTTCAGGTAGTCCAACAGGAGCCCTTTGGTTCTCTTTAGGTGGCATGTACCTTTCCACTCAAACACAAGCACCACCTAAAAGAGCAAGTTAATTGTCCAAGAATGTGAGAGTTACAATAAAGACTCCATGATATAATGAAACCAGGTACAGACCTTTGCAGTGTGGCAAAACTGCCAAAATTAATAAATAAATATGCCTACCATTTCTCATATCCAGACTACTAGGGAGAACTCTGAATTTATGAGAAATTCAGCTTTATAAGAACATGAAATGATATAAAGCTAATATCATGAAAGGATTTAAAAAATATTTCTGGTCACAGCCATGGTAGGGGCCAGGGATCGAGGTTTGAGTCCTGCTGGGGGCATGTAGTGAGACCTAGTTCCAAAAAAATATAGCTGGGCATGGTGGTGCACGCCTGTCATCCCAGCTACCTGGGAAGCTGAGGCTGGGGATTGCTTGAGTCTGTGGTACCCCGGGCAACGTGAGCCTGTAGTTCGACAGGCAAAAATAGTGAGACCTAGTCTCAAAAAAAAAAAAAAATTTCTGGTCTCAAAGTAAGATGCCTCTATTTGAATAGCAGAAACTCAAATAAAAGCAGCAATTATCTTCAAAGCCTGGCATAAAAAATTTTTTTCCATAAATATATAGCTATTTTTAAATAAAAATGTTCCATGTAATTATTAAAATTTATAGTACCATAAAACTTCAAATTTTGGTCCCTTTTTGGTTCAATTTAAAATATAATCTTGGGGAATGGATTCTTCCAAACTACAGTGAAACATAAACCAGCTACCACCTATCATAAGACAAAAAAGTACATTCTCCTATTGATTTAAATCTAATATAAAGGGGAAGGGGCATTTCATGAGTTTGGAAACTCTTGATCAGTCTCCCTGCTCTTTACTTCAGTCAATTGGGAGTTCAACTGAGGGCTGCTTATTTGAACATCATCTTAATGATGTGATAAGTAGCATTTTAGAAAATATCTTATATTGTGTAACCCTCAAGCTGGGTCACTACAAAAAAGCATCTCCACTTCTCCAGCTGTCCAACCTGCCTGCATTCGTAGCTAGTAGCCAGTCCAGTTTTCTTTCCACAAAGAAAACAATGCTTTGTAGTTTTCTTCTTTGTTTGAACAGGGGCTCTCACAGGTGGGAGGTGATGAGTACATTCTCCTGTTTAAAGAAAGAACATCTTGATTAATACATTAAATTCTAAGTGTGAAATATTATTAATCAAAACACAAAAACCATTCCCATTAGAGTAAACTTCCATGCCATAAAAAACTGATTTGCAGTTTTCATTCTAACATTACTTACAGAATCTGCAAGTGAAACTGCAGAAAAACTGTTAATTTTTAAAGATGTGGTGAATTTCTACTGACTGGGACTTATATTTTTAGGACTTTATTACACAGCACCAATGATCTGATTATTTTTAAGGACCATCAGTATATACAAATTCACTAAACTTTGACAGGGAATAAGGAAAGCTATCTGGTTCAAAAACTGAATTGATGAGGTCTGTGAGAAACAACATATATACAATCAATCTGTTCTTTCACACTAAGGAGGAGAACTAGAATATCATGAAACTGGCCTTTTAATTCTGATTATACCATGGAAATGAAATTCATCAAACCACAAGCAATTAATTACTTATTCTTTCAAAACTGCAATTTGTTCATTTTTAAGCTAGCAGAACATAACACTTAGGTTACATAACACTTAAAACAAGTTTTATGGTCAGCTCAGTTCTCACATACAAAAGGCATTCTGAAAATTTTAAATGTTATAATTGTATAAACATATTAGCAATAATGACTAATAAGGTACACTGCTCCATTTCACAGTACTTCTGTCTTTCAAAAAATATTTATTAAATGACCTACTATATGTAACAACTTGATTTTTTTACCATAAAAATAAGAGCAAGTCTGTTATAAAAAAAATGAAATCACTTTCTTTAATTACTAAGTAAATACTCTCATGTGTGAACAAAATCCAGCAAATCCCACTCATAAGAAAAGGTTGAGTCACTGTCCACAGTTGTTACACCAGTAGTACAAGGACACAGCTTGCTGACAACTCAAGGTTGTCAAAAAATCAAGAACCAAACAAAGAAAACAAGGGAAAGGAATGAGAAGAAAAATGGTAATGTCTTCATGATGCAGACACTTATTCTCCATAAAAAAAAAAAAAAAAAAAAAAAAAAAAAGACTTGGGAGGTCTGGTTTCATGTTTAACTAGTAACTAAAAGTCTCTGAAAAACCTTCTAGGGTTCAAAATATTGGAATGACAATTAATGGGTGCTGTGCTTCTTGCCACAATCCATCCTGGGTGTTGGGAACATGTCAGCTTTATTACCAGTCTAAAAAAAATTCCCAGTTCTTGTTCAAAAATAGAAACACACTGTAGGCCTTTGATGTTAAGCAGATATGGTCAGAGGTATGATGCTGTAACACTGAAACTTGCAAGCTGTTATATACTTACAAATCAATGTTTTCTCAACTTAAAAAAAATTGATAAACAATATATGAAACAACTAACTGAATGATGCCTATAGTGCCACCAGTTAATAAGCACTTTCTTCAAGTGCACTTAGATGGATCAAATTTTAACAGATGATACTAGGAAAACTGAATATTCACATGGAAACTGAATTTTCACTTTGCGTGAAACTGAATTGAGCAAAATGAGCTTTTGCAAAGGACTTTGGAAAGTTATATGTCAAAGCTCTCCTGGCTAAGAGGAGAGGGGATGGAGGTACTACATTTCCAGACTTTAAACTATACTATAAAACCATAATAATTAAGATGGCATAGTACTGGAACAAAAACAAACACACAGACCAATGGAACAAAATCAAAAGCCCAGAAATAAAGCTGTACATATATGGCCAGTTAATCTTTGACAAAGGACAAAAGAATATACACAGAAACAAGGATAGTCTCTTCAATAAATGGTGCAGGGAAAACTGGACTGCTATATACCAAAAAAAAAAAAAAAATCTAGAATACTCCCTCACACCATGTACAAAAACCAACTCAAAATGGATAAAAGAATATAAGACTATAAAATACACAGAAGAAAATATGGGCAAAACACTTCAAGACCTACACTTCAGAAACCTCTTTCAGGACACATCTACAGATGCTAAAAAAATGAAGGAAAATATAAACAGCTGGACTACATCAAATTAAAAAGCTTCTGTACAGCAAAAGAGACAATAACCAAAACAAAAAGAAACCCAACTGAATGGGGGAAAATGTTTGTCATACATGCAGGTGAAAAGTCTGATGACAAAGATCCACAAAGAACTCATACAACTTAACAAAAATGAGAAAAAGTTCAGTCAAAAAACAGGGAGAAAATCTAAAAAGAGACTTCTCCAAAGAGGAAATATAAATGGTCAATAGGTACATGAAAAAATGCTCAACATCACTAGAAACCAGGAAAATGCAAATCAAAACCACAATGAGATACCATACACCAGTAAAAATAGCCCATATCAAGCTGGGCACAGTGGCTCATGCCTGTAAGCTTCAGCCTATGAAGTGGCTGGAGCTAGGGATTGTGGTTCAAGTCCCGCCTGGAGCCCATAGTGAGACCTAGTTCCAAAAAAATAGCTGGGCATGGTGGCATGCGCCTGTAATCCCAGCT
Source organism: Uropsilus gracilis (assembly GCA_004024945.1). Taxonomy (NCBI): domain Eukaryota; kingdom Metazoa; phylum Chordata; class Mammalia; order Eulipotyphla; family Talpidae; genus Uropsilus; species Uropsilus gracilis. The sequence goes on along the minus strand of PVHY01006493.1, from coordinate 56,340 downwards.
ACCTGGGAAGCTGAGGCTGGGGATTGCTTAGTCTGTGGTACCTCGGGCAACGAGAGCCTGTGGTTCCACAGGCAAAAATAACGAGACCTAGTCTCAAAAAAAAAAAGAATAGCCCATATCAAAAAAATAGGCAACAGCAAGTATTGGTATGGATGTGGAGAAAAAGGAACACTCTTCAACTGCTGGTGGGAATGCAAACTGGTCCAGCCAGTATGAGAAGCTGTGTGGCAGACTCTTAAACTAGTGAAAATGGAAACTACTGAAAACCACCATTCAATCCAACAATCCCACTTCTGGGAATCCACCCAAAGCAGACAAAAACACTAATTCAGAAGGACACCTGTACTCAGATATTTATTGTAGCACTAATTACAATAGTCAGGAGATGAAAACAACCAAAATGCTCCAAAACAGATGAATGAATCACAAAGTTGTGGTATATGTATATACAATATGTACACAATATGTACAAGTATTATTTATCAATCAAAAAAGACAAGTTTGATGCATTTGTGATAACATGTATGGACCTAGAAGGAATCATGTTAGCAAAAATAAGTCAGAAAGATAAAGAGAAATACTAAATGATCTTGCCTATATGTGGAATATAGGGAAAACAAACAAACAAAAGGACAAATGAAACTTAAACTGTCAGCAGAACTGAAGCATAGAGCAAGGGAGGGGGGTAAAATTGGGGGAGGAATGGGTACAAGAGATTAAAATGATGGTTCACAGGTGACAAGGTGGTAGGAGAACCTTGGGGTAGACAACAGGGAAATATATACTATATTATATATATGTGTGTGTGTGTGTGTGTGTGTAATCAATTTTAAAAAATAGAATTGACTTTTAAAAAAAGAAAGGCAGGCCGGGCACGGTGGCTCATGCCTGTAAGCTTCAGCCTATGAAGCGGTCGGGGCTAGGGATCGTGGTTCGAGTCCTGCCTGGGGCCCGTAGTGAGACCTAGTTCCAAAAAAATAGCTGGGTTTGGTGGTGCACGCCTGTAATCCCAGCTACCTGGGAAACTGAGGCTGGGGATTGCTTGAGTCCGTGGTACCCCGGGCAACAAGAGCCTGGGGTTCCACGGGCAAAAACAGTGAGACCTAGTCTCAAAAAAAAAAAAAAAGAAAAGAAAAAGAAAGGCATATATTATAGGATACCTACTGGAAAATAATCTAAGTGCAATTATTTTTGAAATTGAAGCTTAGGATACACTTCCCTAAACAACAGTAGAATAAATGCTATTGATATATAATGTTCACTGTAGTCATAGTTCAACGTTTCCTTTCCTTGGGTGTGCTTAATGCAGTGTTTTTTAAATTTTCTTTCATTTAGCTCTTGTGAGTACACAAAGATAGGAGGTGGCACAGATAAGTGCCAGATAAGAAAGAGGAGTACAGTGTTCTCCTAAGGGAACAGTTATGTATATCTTTCTACCAACCAGAGTAAACCATTTACTAGTCATCTACTCCATGCTAAAAACTAGTACTAACATATAGATTCCCTATTATCAACAAGTAAAAATCAAAATACTTGCGCCTGATAGTACATTGTTATGTGTATTTTTTATGCAATAAAAATACAGGGGGGAAAAGGTGGGTACATTAGGACTGAATAACCCTGAGCCTAAGTAGTAGAAAACAAACCAAGTATCTGTTTAAAGACAAAACTCACATGACAACTAGAATATATAAAGTATCCTATAAAACTCTGGATGTTGCAATGTGATACATCTTTGGTAATGAGTTTCCCATCCACAGTCTGGGTATTAAGACACACACAAAAAAATATGGCAATAATAGCTCCCTTAGAAATAATGACCAGATAATACACTTTTAAGGTGTTACTGATAGAATGAATTGTTAAAGTTAGTTGCTTCGATAGTACCTTGGAAAGGCTGTTCCTAGAGATTGTCTCTTTCCCTTACTCAGCAGTAACCAGTTCACCAAAGGGAGCTCTTCCTAACATTCTTGATAATGGATATGAAGAAATACCTTTCTAGGTTACTTCCTCAAAACTTATGCAACAGTTTGGATTGACTCCAGACAGGCCAGTGACTAATGGGGGAAGACAAAGGGTGGGATGGTTGGACTAATTTTTCATTCATCTTGTCTTCTCACAAAAAAGTATGTCTTCTTCTAGACAACAGTACAATATCAATTTTTGTTTTATTCTCCAAACATATCCTATAGTCAGTTCTCACATCATTTCTTAAGTGGAACAAAGTTTTGGATAATTTATTCTGTACATATTTTAGATAATTTATTCTGTACATACAGAGAGAATGTTCTTATCTTTTGCAAAGTTCATCAGTATGCATAAAACTATGATAAACAGTCTTAAATTATATTCAAAATTATCTGTAGCTTACCTACTCTTTTCCCTGCTGCTGGATTATTTCCATTCATTCCAATACCATGGGAAGACTATAATTAAAACACAAGACATCTGCAGAGGTGAGTTAATAGGGAATAGAGGAAAAGATGATCAAACGCAAAATACTTATATGTCTCATTATGAAAATGCTAGTATTTTAAATTAACTTGGGATCCAATTCTCCCATGTAGCAATATTGCACGTTATCACTAATCTCTAAGATCATGAAATTTGATAGCTCAAATAAAAGTTTGCTTATTTAGAAAACATCAATATTTAGCATTTTAAAAATAGGCTAAATTATTTACATGAAATTATTTTCAAAGTATAGATCTGAGTGTAGGACTAAAAGATTAATCCCACATTCAACTGTCAAATTAACTCTCAGAAAAGATTTTCTACAAATTAGAGAAACATTGTAAGAGAAACTTATGAAAATAATTCAATCCTAGGCCATGTTATGTATGTAAATAAAAAAAACAACAACAACATTGAATCAATCACTACAAGGATATCTGAGCATACTGAAAGAAAAATACTTACTAAATAAAAATCTGTGGGTTCCAACTGGGGAGAACTTTTCCTAAGGCTTTCTTCCTGAAAATGTTGGAAGTTTGAGGACAGACGAATTCCAGGAGCCCGAAGCCTGCCTGCCCCACGTGTGCTCTGTGAACTGTCTCTGCTTGCACTCCTGGCCAGCGAAGCAAGAAAACCTATATTATTTACACAACCAACAGGCTCTTTGGAAGCCTTATTGGCCATTTCTGTGATATCTCGAGCTTCACCTTTAGAAATAATATCAGATCTTTTCCCAGGTGAATCAACCTTAACAGCTCGAAAACGAGCTGTCCTAGGGAAAGAAGAATCAGTTATATTTTTAACATCCAATGACCGAAGCATGTTTTGTGGAGCAGAAGACTGGAGGTTCCCAGGCTCAAAGCATTTGGACTGTCTTGGTGGTTTCACCAGAGAATTATGCAGTGACACTGGTGCAGAACAGCGAAGAGGTGACAAGAGTCTATTTTTGTGAGGACTTAATTCACGGTGGTTAAGAACTGTAGTCTCTACTGATTCATGACATAACACTCTTGCAAGATTTTTTAAATGCTGCTCTGTAGCTTTCAACCCTTTATCACCATTAGTGAGTAAGAACTCTGGATTTACCTTCTGTGTGCCTTCTAAGTCACTGCTCTGCTCATCAGTGTTTCCTTCCATAAATGAAGCAAATGAACCCACTTCAGGTAGAAATGATTCTTCAGTTACACAATCTTCTGCAGTTGGAAATAATACACGGTCATCTTCATTACTAGATGTCAAATTTCCTGAAAAATGTTTCGTCCGCCTAGCCAGGGATGATCCAAGATGGAGAATAGAATCAGCAAGCTCTTTATCATTTTCAAATTCCATTTGGGGATTCTGAGATGGTAATTTGATACTACTATTGGAATGAGCCAGTGTGTTATTCTCCCAGTTATCTTCCTTAAGAAAATCACTAGTGATAGATGATATGGGTCTATCAGCAGGGCACAGAGGTGCCAAACTTGAAAATGCATTCGTGGAGGTTTCAGGAAGATAAGGATTCCCAGGAGAAGGTAAACAAGACTGCCCAATGTGGGGGAGGACCCTTAATAATCTGTGGCGAGCAGCTGCTGTAGTACTACTGGATGGTCGAGGTGCTATAGGTGGACGAGGTTTTACTTTGACAGCTTTCTTAGGCTAAAAGAAAAGAGCAAATATATAATTCCTTTACAGTTACTTTCGCTGTTCATTAAAAAAATTAATGAAGAAAATGTTACTGTAGCACTGCCATTTTGATTATCTCAATTTAAGATATTTTTAAAATTAAAATCTTAAGCTAATGGTTAAAATCAATTTGCTGCCTTTCTTCACTGGATAATACTTTTCTGAGAATGTTAAGGAAAATGTTTGTTTTATTTATTTTTCTGCTACTGATTACCTGTCAGAGCTTTGCTATAATGAAAACATTGCTTATATTTTATATGATACTACTGACCTATAATCTCAAGTTTTCATAGTAAGATGAGAAATGGTTGGCCAGAGAGCATACTGTTTTATGCTGTACTGTATTGTAAAAAAGAGTTACAGGTTTAAAATGCTATTTTTGAAAGGGCTTGCTTACAAGGTTGGTTCTTGGTTGGCTTCAGGAAGCTTGTATTTTGGAAGGTTTTCCATCACACCAATTTATGAGTGTCTCATTGTGCTTAAATGCTAGGTGCAAACTATATAGTTCATGCTGAGTACTAGTTTTCCTTTGGGAATATGGAGTTTTGGTACATGCCAGGCAGTCTATAAAACCTGGGCTTGTCTGTGTCTGGACACAGAGTACCTAACAAGCTTCCCTGGTAGACAACATCCTATCTATGCTGACACAAATCACTGAGAGAAATAAAGCATATCGTATGAGACTCCACTGGGAGAGGAATCTAGGAAGCTTGGGCCTAATTTCCACCAGGCTTTTCCCCACGTCTTTTTCTTTGCTTATTTTTCCCTGTACCAATTTCTCGTAATAAATCTTAGCAATGAATACTACTAAATACGAGCCCTGTGAGTCTTTCCAGTGAATCATGAAAACTGAGGCATCATTTAGGGGTCCCTGATACAGATTTTCATAAAAATGTCATAACAATTTATAATATTATAGACACTGTTGAAAATTAAAGATAAGTCTTAGCATATATCTGTAAAGTATATGCTGATATGAGCATCAGAATGTAATGGAACATTAATGGCATACCAATATCCCCAAATTAGAAACATAAGAAAACTCCCTGTCAACTCCCTGGATAAGAAAACCCCCAGTCAACTCCCTGGATACCAGCTGAGGCAAGAAGTAGAGAGCTAGGAATTCAAAGAAAGAAGTACCTTGCAAAGATATGTTAGCCTTTGTAACTCCTTCTATCTTAGGGTAACTGTTTTTGCCAATCTGTAATTCTATAATCAGTAAAAATATTCTTCAGAAATGAAATCGATGATTTCCAGGCTACAAAGATTAATGATGGCAGCCTCAGTCTTAATTTTTCTACACCTCTCCCAAAAAATACACAGACCAAAAACACATACAAATAAAAATACACATAATTCATGCCTTCCTGAATACTCAGAGATAAAATTAACTATAAATTACCTTTAAGTTGGAAAAATACCTAAATCCAAGAGATAAAAAAAAAATTAAAAAAATATTATCGGAACTTACTCTCAAAAAGAAAACTTCATGCAGAAATTCAATCTTCCTGCTAAAGAAGTTAAAATATATAGTGAAAATTACTCCAATGGTTACCCCAAGATATATGCTATTGAAAAATATTAGGTTTAAAAGGGAAAAAAAACCTTCATTGTCTTCTAACAAAGAGATGGATTTGTAAAGAACTGAAATTCATATTGACAATTAGATTTCTCACAGGCAAATATAAAGCAAGACAAAGGCAGAGCAATACATTTTAAAAACAAAGGCAAAACGTGTGAACCAAGCATTTTACATCCAAAGTGTCCTTCAAGTGTCAAGCCTAAAGAAAGTATTTTAAACATCCAAGAATTCAGAGTACTATATTCTAAGCCTTTCTTTAGGAATTTACCAGGGATTTATTTCTTCTGACCAAAAATAACATAAAAGTGATATAAAAACTTCAAGAAAAAGACTGATACTAAACATAGGATATATTTAATAAAACATCTAAAACTTAAACAAGAGTAGGAACAAGAAAAGAAAAAATGATTTTGAAATGTTGTATTTTCTAAAAAAAGTAGATATAGTGCAAAATTTTTAAATGGAATTAGAAAGGAAAAAGTAAAGGAACTAATTTTAATAGGTAGAAGTCAAAAGATATTTTTAAAGATGACAAAAGAGTATAAGGTTAAGTAATGAAAAGGACATGATGAAAGATTATATAGTTATAAATAAAAGTCTCTGAAATACCAAAAAGTACACACACACAGATATTCATACACACAAAGAAAACACACCATTATGATACTGTAAAATTTTCAAAATAAGATATTCAAGGTCAAATGTAAAGGTCATAACAATAAGTACAAATATGATTATAAATATTTTAAAATTTCAAATTGGTTCACAAAGACCAACTCTATACTGTATATAAAAGTTGTATCTAAAACAACATAACTCAAAAATTGGGAAGGTATGCAAAACAAACAAAAACAATAACAAAGTAAGGGCTATGGGCCTGATAATAGCAAAGGAAACTTCAAGCTGCAAATCAGAGAGATGAGATACTTTGTAACTTCTAGAATTAGCAAATTACATCTAAAGACAAAAAAGTAAATCTATCATATCATGACAATCAAGAGTGGTTCATTCCAAGAATGTAAAAATGATTCATATTTTAAAATAAATTCACATTATGAAAATATTTTTATTCACTTTTTATTGTTTATATATTTACATTTATCTATCTATATCTATAAATATTTTACATTGTTGTATTCCATGGGGTTCTCCCACCACCATATCACCCATGAACCATTGATCTTTTGTGTTCATTCCTTCCCTGAGAATATTTTGACTCAATATATAAAATACTATTTTCTTTTTGGATTTCCATTTTGGTAAATCAGTTATCTAAAAATTTACTATTTCCAAAATATAAATGTTAATTCCAAAATTAGATTTCCCAGCCATTTTTTCTGCTACTGCTCTTTAATTTTATTTCAGTATAATACAAGGGAATTTTTATACGTTGGTTTAACCTTGCAAAGTTTGTTAGTACTTGATTGATAAACACACAACATGGTTAGCTGGAACATTCTGAAATATAAATTTGATAAGTGTTGCTCGTTTTCTTTTTTTCTTTTTTCTTTTTTGTTTTTTGAGACTAGGTCTCGCTATTTTTGCCTGTGAAACCGCAGGCTCATATTGCCCAGGGTACCAAAGACTCAAGCAATCCCCAGCCTCAGCTTCCCAGGTAGCTGGGATTACAGGCACGTGCCACCACGCCCACCTATATTTTTTTGGAACTAGGTCTCACTACATGCCCCCGGGTGGGACATGAACCACGATCCCTAGTCCCAGCCATTTCATAGGCTGAAGCTTACAGGCACGAGCCACTGTGCCCGGCTGCTCAAGTTTTCTTATACTTTTTCTGACTATCTGTCAACTTTTGAAAGTGGAGATGTTTAAATCTTCTATGGAAAGATAAATCTACCTATAGATTTATTTATATATATTTTTTGTAGTTTTTGCTTCATGTATTCTGATACTCTATCATTAGGTATTTAAGATTGTAGGGAAAACATTTAGGATTAATAAAGGTAGGTCAGCTGGTCATGGTGGCGCATGCCTGTAAGCAGCAGGCTAGGAAGCCATGGCAGGGGCCAGGCATCACGGTTCGAGTCCCACTTGAGGGCATGTAGTGAGACCTAGTTCCCCAAAAAATAGCTGGGTGTGGTGGCGTGCGCCTATAATTCCCAGCTACCTGGGAAGCTGAGGCTGGGGATTGCTTTGAGTCTGTTGTACCCCAGGCAATGTGAACCTGCGGTTCCCTGGGCAAAATAGCAAGACCTAGTCTTAATAAAATAAAATAAGATGAATTGAATAAAATAAAATGAATTGAATAAGATAATAAAATAAAATAAAATAAAGGTAGGTCAACTATTCTTCTGGAAAAAATTATCTTTATCCCTTTATTCTTTTAGAGAAGTGGTATTTATTTTTTATTTTTGCAGATAGATTATAAAGGTAAGTGAGAGGAGCAACTGCAGTTTTTGGAAAAAAGCACAATGTGCTTGAGACCTGTGACAAGAAATATCATTAAAAGGTAAGAAGTTGTGACAATCATAAAAGGAAAACAGTAAGTTAGAATATATTTAAGTTATTTATTAAAAGTGATAGGGTGTGTTACCCTCCTTCCCCTTTGTCTCCTGTTTTAAGAAATGGTCAAGGTGAAACAGGTTTCCTGGAA